>JALIZH010007068.1:0-191392 GCA_030522465.1 Rhipicephalus appendiculatus
GCTCCTTGCTGGCTGCTTCGCATTACATCGATTCCCACAGTGCGTGGGATCTGCCGGTTTTTTGTTTAGTGAAACGTTGCAAAATGACGCTAAACACATGTATAAATGTTATACGCACAGACATGCAAGTTAAAAAGTCGCATATGCTTTATATAACCAGTTGTTTCCAGTTGCATGAAGATACCAAGAGCAACATGGGTATTACAAACACCAGAAATGGTAAGCTGAAATGTAGCGCTTGTGCTTTCGAGTATGGTAACCCTGGATAGGGCTACGTAGACCAACTTCAGTGGATGGCGCTTAACTGCAATTGACGCTAACCCGACGTGACACCTGTATCAGGAGTGCAAATGTAATGTCTATCAAATTAGATGGGGAGCACTGCAACCACTATTGACGTTTCACCAATATTACGCCTGCATCTATAGGGTCTTATTCTAAAGGAGTTCTGAGACCTGGCCTGGCTCTGTGGTAGAATACTTGATTGCCACGGAGAATCATTGGGTTCGATTCCTGCTGGGACCATAACATATAATCTTTGCGTAACATATAGTAATTGCCGATGTCGGTTTTTCTTAACGCGTTTGTTACCAATGTCTGTTCTCGCCGTTCCTCGGTAGATATAAACTGTTGAACACCTAAGGCGCATACCCGCATACCGTGGCCCATGGTATACGGGTATGTGCCACACATGTCTGCAGGAAAGAGATTGACGTCGTACGCGACGGGATTTTCACATTATTCATGTCATGACCAGACAGTCATATTCGCTTAACCCTCCTACCCTTCCATACTAATTTTGGTCTACTCCAAGTTAAGGAGATGATCACGAGAGCACCCAGATGTAGGCGGCTAGATAGATAGATAGATAGATAGATAGATACGTAGGTACAAATTCTAAAAGTGTTGACATGTCATGTTGCACATGACATGTCATGATTTCCATATTACCACTTGGCATTTATGTTCGTCATACAGTCACGTCACGCAATACCAAATTTGGTGTATATCAAGCTAGCGAAACGGCCGTCAGCGCGCCATGAGCGTGGCATGTAAATCATGTTGTACATGACATGCACGTCATTATTTGCATATTACCACCTGTCATTTATGTTCGTCATACAGTCACGTCACTCAATCCCAA
Organism: Rhipicephalus appendiculatus; assembly: GCA_030522465.1. Lineage (NCBI taxonomy): Eukaryota > Metazoa > Arthropoda > Arachnida > Ixodida > Ixodidae > Rhipicephalus > Rhipicephalus appendiculatus. The sequence continues at coordinate 1,145 of JALIZH010007068.1, forward strand.
ATTTGGTGTATATCAAGCTAACGAAACGGCCGCGAGCGCGCCATGAGCGTGGCATGTAAATCATACTTTTCATGAAACGTTATTCATGATTTTCATGATATGACCAGCCATTTATGTTCGTCATACAGCCATGTTATGCCATACCAAATTTGGTATAAATCCCATTAACGATACGGCCAGGAGAGCACAATGTCGTAGGCGGCTAGATAGATAGATAGATAGATAGATAGATAGATAGATAGATAGATAGATAGATAGATAGATAGATAGATAGATAGATAGATAGATAGATAGATAGATACGCTCAAAGTCGCCGAAGTTCGCTAAGAAATGCTTCGCATTTAAAAACCTACTGCTCGCGCTGCACAACCGTTCACTGGCCACTCTGTATATATGGCAATGGATTTGGACCTGCAAGGTGGTGCCGGTGGGAGATTTCTCCTGTGCGTTGTTGAACAATAAAAATTCGCAGCGTGCGCGTTAACTAAAAGCGGACTGCGGGTCTCTGTGTCCAGTCGGAGTCTTCCGCCTCTCATTGCCCATTAGCAGCGATTGACATGTTCCAGTAGGAAACACCGCTCCATCACTGCGCGCTTTGCGCCTCCCCAGTTTTCTCTCTTGCGCAACGCTGCGATGAGCGCCAGCGTCAACGCCGCCGCCAGTGTAAGCGTTAGCGCCCGCTGCTTCACATCTACACATGGTTCCCTTTAGCGGGAGATGGTGTAATTTTTTTTAAATGCGAAGCATTTCTTAGCGAACTTTGGCGACTTTGAGCGTATCTATCTATCTATCTATCTAGCCGCCTACCACTTTGTGCTCTCCTGGCCGCATCGTTAATGGGATTTATACCAAAATTGGTATGGCATAACATGACTCTATAACGAACATGAGTGGCTGGTCATATCATGAAAATCATGACTAACTTGTCATGAAAAGTATGATTTACACGCCATGGCCGTAGTGCTCCTGAGGCTGTTTTCTTAACTTGATATATTCAAAAATTAGTACGATGAGACATTTCTGCATGACCAACATAAATGACAGGTGGTAATATGAAACTCATGACGTGCATGTCGTACAACATGATTTACATGCCACGCTCATATTGCTCTGATGGCCGTTTCGCTAACTTGATATACACCAAATTTGGTATTATTGCGTGACGTGACTGAATGACGAACCTAAATGACAAGTGGTAATATGGAAATCATGACATGTCATGTGCATCATGACTTAAATGCCACGCTCATGGCACGTTCGCGGCCGTTTTGCTAGCTAGATATACACCAAATTAGGTGTTGCGTGACGTGAATGTATGACGAACATAAGTGCCAAGTGTTAATATGGAAATCGTGACGTATCATGTGCAACATGACTTACATGCCACGCTCATGGCACGTTTGGGGACGTTTCGCTAGCTTGATTTACACCAAAATTGGTATTGCGGGACGTGACTGTATAACGAACATAACTGGTAGGTGGTAACATGAAAATCATGGCATGCATGTCATCTACAATGCCATTTACATGCCACTCTGATGGTGCGCTTGCATCCAGTTCGCTAGCTTAATATACACTAAAATTGGTATTTATTGCGCGACGTGACTGTATCACGAACATAAATGACAGGCCCTAACACGTAAATATTGACATGCATATTAAGGCGAAAGCGTTGAATGTCTCATGCTCATGTCCGTCTGTCCGCCCGTCTGTCCCTCCGGCCGTGCCCTGGCACGGTGCCAGGTGGCCGCCGGGGTGCCCAAACGGACGCCGGTCGCCTCGGACTCTACAACGCTCGCGCTTTGCTGTCATAGCGTCGCTGTGCCCAGCGTGTCCAATCATGCAAGGAGGGAGACGCGCGCATCGCGCTCCATTCTGATCGAACCCGTCTCAATGGGCACAGACGTTCGCGGAATACACTTTGGAATTTACAAAGTGTTCGTCAATTTAAGCGCTGGGACGCAGATGGCGTCTGCACGATGCGCAAAGCGCGAGAAAAGGGACGCATGCGAAACGGAGCCTCGCGTTTCGCTGCGATTCGCGCTAAACAATTAAAAAAAAGAAAACAAGCGCACATTCCGTTTTGTGCCATCCCACTAAGAGTGTAAAAAAAAAAAGAAAAAAAGAAAAAAAAAACATGGCATAGTCAGTCGAATGGCCACAACCTTTCGCTGAACACCCTTTGGAATGCACAAAGTGCCCTTTAATTTTATGTACAGCATGATTTGCTTGCTGGCCGCTTGGCATTACATAGATTCCCACAGCGCATGGGATCTGCCGGATTTTTTCAATTAGGGTTCCTGTTAACATTGAACTATATGAGTAGATGCAAGGGGAAGGAAAATTTCTTCGTTAAATCGGGAACTTCGTAAAATCGTGGTTCGATCGATTCACTTTTAAGTCTAAAGTATAAAACTTTGATGTTAAGTAGCAGGTATACACAGTAAGCTACTTAAAAAACTGTTAAAGGGGCCCTCTAACGCTTCAAAACATCGGTGCTGACCGCATCAACACGTAGTGGCGTTCGCCAGAACTATTGCGGGCGGGAATTACGATAGATGGCACAGGCCTGTGATTGGATAAATGTAATGTTAGATGTAATTGCGGCGTTGCATCAAAAGAAAGAATATTATTGCATTTCTTTTTTTCTTTAGCGTACTTTTTCACTGAACGCGGAATCGACTAAAGCTCTCCGAACTTTTCAACTTGAAAACTGCAGCGCCGCGAAAGAATGCGCAGAACGCCATGGCACTGGAGGAAACGCGCCGGGAACGCTCTGTAAGAGCGTTGACAGAGACGCCGTCGGAACAAGATAGATCACTAAAACTACAAAAAAATTGTAGAGGCGTTCGCGAGCTGCCTTGTTTCGCACGTGCGGTTCACCCTTCAAGCACCACAATTTTTGTTACCTTCGCAACGGCGTCTCAATACGTTGGAATTAACGGGCAATATGGCATGCAAGCTTCCGGTACGTAAGAGCTTTCAGTTGATTTCATTGGCGAATCATTCGACGTCACAGGGCGAGGGAAACGTGGTCAGGTGACCCCGCCAAAAATCGAGTTGAGGGCAGGCGTCCATTTTATTGTATTTTGAATTTTCTAGGCTGAATAACTTCGGAACGCATGCCCCTATCACTGCCGTTTTTGCTGCACGAATGTCTTCAGCCTTCAGTCTACACAACCCGCTAGTAATATATGTAAAACAACGAGGTCTTGAAAAGTGTTGGAGGGCCCCTTTAATCTATCATGCACAAAAAAGCTAATACTAGTTTCTTCCCCAATTCATCAAGTCATGTAAGTAGCGCTTCTGCAAACGAGAGTTGAGAGAGGGAAGGCAGAACCAAAAGCGAGCTTCACTGCAAGGCGCCGCCGCCACCCAGGCAAGCAAGCAAGTTAAAGAAGTGGACAACGCAGCCAAAGAGAAACACACACACACACACACACACACACACACACACACACACACAGACACACGCACACGCACACACACACACACACACACACACACACACACACACACACGCACGCACGCACACACACACACACACACACACACACACACACACACACACACACACACACACACACACACACACACACACACACACTAAATAGTGAAATAAATGAAACTTCACCCCGCTATCCCCAATAAATAGCGACTAGTTCTCACAAGAAATACACACTAGCAGTGTTGCCCAGTTCTGGTCGTTGAATTCGCAGTGATATAGGTCGCACCTGTCCGTACAGTGTTTTTAAAACCGTTCTTTCAATTACAAGGTGGCTACCGATGGGACAACAGAGCTCTTCATTGGTATATGATGCGAAGCTTCCCATTGGCTCCAAGTACCCGAATCCGCAAAACGGCGTTGCTTAAAATGGCGAAGTCTGATCATTCTCTCGCCACCAGTGTGCGCAAAAACAAACTAATGAATGCCGTTTGCGTGCGTTTTGCGTTGCATGAAACCACACACAATCCCGAATTGATGAGTGGCAGAGCGCGGTTACGCTCGAAGTCTGCCTTTTCTGCACAAGACGTTGGAACTACCGAATTCCTTGACTTTTAAAGACGATAGACTTTCATGGCATACTTGAACGGAGAAATTTTGGTCTGTCTGTCTGTCTGTCTGTCTGTCTGTCTGTCTGTCTGTCTGTCTGTCTGTCTGTCTGTCTGTCTGGCACATGATTCAGCCACCCGGCCAAAGTATGAGCACTTGCTGAACACACAGCCATCTTGAACTGGCAGCTGCGTTCATACTTGTGAACATTGGCGAACAAAAAGCAAACATTACGCATATCTGAGGCGCAACATTAGGTGGTGTGTTCCTTTGCTAGAAAATACATAGATACATAATTATAAAGACCCTTGTGTTTCCAGAACGTGCCACCTGGCACGTTCTGGAGACGAGGTCTATCTTCGCGCAAGTTTCCATACAAGCTCATGTTTCCCGACCGCACTGCCAGATGGCGTCCATTTCTCACGCAGCGCCTCCTCTATTTTATCAATGCCAACTATCGTCTTTCGACGACATTTGCAGCGAAGCACACAGATACGCGGCCAATTTTTTCTTGCTAGTACGTTTCGTAATTCTCGCCAAGGCAACTCGTGCAGTAACAGTGACGACTACAGCGACGCGATGTGTTTTCTGTCGTCGCTCTCAGGTGGCGCGTCAGTTCGATTTCCTCCGCAGATCCGTTCGTCGGCATGTTCAGAATTCATAACAAACTTCCTTAGCTGGCATGATTGGAGGACTGCGTTGTGATGGGGACCAGAGTGCATGAGCGCTTTTGTAATCGGGCTGTAGCGTATGAGATACAGAACCAAAGGCGCTGAAAATTACGTTCTGGAGACGAGGTCTATCTACGCGCAAGTTTCCATACAACGCATTGAGGCGAGACGCTTGTAGCTTTGGAGCCCCTTGTGAAGAATCAAGCTGACAATATCTAATATGGGCAGGTATAGAGTCACTATCTTCTTTATCAATGGACAAAAAAACTGGGGTGGTAACAATCGCACAAAAAATAGCGCTCCTAAAAAAAATTAGCAGTTGTTCCGAGTACGAATACAACCGATGAGCAAGGCTCCTTAGAAATATGAAGCAAACGACTATGTATACATTTTGAAACGGTTGGCGGCGTCGGCGCTTAGATTCGGCCGCTCTAGCACGTACGGTAGGATCCTGTCCGCGTAAGTTTTGTAGCTCCGCTCGTCGTGCTTTAACCGCAAGACGCTGTTGCCGGGCTCATCTTGCTGCCGCTGCTCTGGCTTTGCGTTCCGCATCCTTGCCAAGCTGCTTATCGTCTTCATCATATTCACGTTTACGTTTCTCAGGACGACTATCCATATTCTGTGAGGAGCCCTAAGTAATGTCAAGTGGGTCCTTATTTTTTTTTTTATGTACAAACATGGTTTTCGGTAAATTTTATTGTCGTTTATAAACGCGAACTGTTTTTGCGCCACGCACCTTGTTTTTCGCGCAACGCGCGCCGAACGCCGCAAGCGCCTTGCACTGCGTGCCGTTTCTTTTTTTATTTATTTTTTTTTGTTGTTGTTGCGCCGGCGCCGCGAGGGAAGAGCGTCTACTGCTACCTTAGACAAAGCGCCCGTGCTGCGCTAGAATGATGGTTGTCGTTTCACAATTCACGATGGTGAAAGTGAAGACGACCATTATAACCAGTTGTGCACAGAGCTTATTTCTTTTATTTAAACTCGAATTTTCGGTGCGCTAGAAGCGAACCGCTCGGCGTTCGGCGCGCACGGTGTTTCATTGTCTTTTTTAGCCGGCAACGCATCCAGGGAGCTTCAACGGCGAACGGGTGCCAGCCTAAGGAGCTTCGCTCCTAAAAAAAGAAAGCATGGCTGATCCCTCCTTCATAGGAATCGGTATAACATGAAAGTGAAACGTGTACTCACAGAAGTGGTGCTTATTGTTTACTGATATATGAGAGCTTGTATAATGTGTACTGGTGCTTGGCAGCTATAGCATCGCTTGACGTGGGCACACCCACGCTTACGCCTAGTGGTACATCTCCATCGCGACGACTACAGCCCATGATCATGATTTAACCGTTGTGGTAGCTGAAATTTTTAACGTATACCTGAACACAGCTTATCGTGAATCCCGCGCAAAGATAACAACAAATACACGCTAACCACTGGTACTCAATATGGGTGTCTTCAAAGCGTCGTCTATTAAGGAGAGAAAGAGCACGGTGTGCGCTTCTGAGTAATAGTGTAACCTACGCCTGCGCTCATGCGTACACTACCACAGTGCGCTTCAGCAACGCGGGAGGCAGAGGTTCATAGCTGGAGCCGCAAACGCGTGCGGGCGTTCCAGGTCCCGCTGGGCTCTGTCTCGCTCCACCAAGGCACGACATTCACACGTCTACATCGTTGCCTTGCTTCAGTGCTTACTGCAGCAGTTCTATTAGTCGGTGCAATCTCACCCGAAGTAGTCGGCGGCGAAACACCATTGGTGCACGTAGACGCTGCACGGCTCCGACAACCATGCCGACAACGAGCTGTCACACGCTAACACGAAGCGAAAGGCAAAGAAGATAACTGCGTCGGCGACTCCCCGATGCTAGTGCGGCCAGGGTTTTTCAAGGCTATTGAGAAGCTTTAACCATGGCCTCCAAAACTGCGCGCCAGCGCGCAATCTCGAACGCTATGTTTTAACTGCGTCGTCGACGATTCGCTCTCTATCGGTGCTAACAAGTGTCATGCCGCATTACTTCTCTTCACCGGTCACAGACGGCGGCACCGCCCCGCCTCGCCAACAGAGAGTACCGTGCGGGAGAGAATGTGTGAGAGATATGAGGCGCGTTTGTAGAGAGCCTTGCAACTGCTTCGATAGCTCAGTCGGTAGAGCATCGGGCGCTTTTCGTCGCGGGCCAAGGAGTCAGAGATTCGACGCCCGGCGGGGGGAACATTTTTTCTGAATGTTTTTTTCTTTCGCATTTGTTAGAGTTATTTTACAACGTCATATCCGTGACGGAAATACGTCACTAAAGTCTTGGTGGACCCCTGCATAAAACACTTTCGTGTTAAAATATTCAAATGGCACGCGTACAAGTAGCCGCTGAGCCGACTGACACCTGACAAGAGCAAGACAAGCGGCCATAGCCCGCGTTCAAAGACAAAGGAGTTGTTCCCTCCTCGCCTTTGCTACACTTCCTACAGGCGATATATCCTCCTCGCCACTTATTTCTTAAAAGCACGTGAACAATGTCAGCACTAAGCGCTCGAGCCTATCAGGATTTCGCACTGCTCGGCTACACGCTGTTATCGCAGCTTGCGCAGCCGGAAACTCAAAATGAAGTGAAATCAGTTGACCGCGCACGATAGTAGTGCGAGACTAGGCATAACGGATGCGTGGCTGCATGGCAAAGCAGTGCAGGAGACAATTCACATTTGATATTTGGCGTATATGGACGAATCAAGAGCATATATACTATATACGTCACGGGAATCCCTGCCTGCGTCACGAAAGTGTGCAAGATAGACGAGAAAAGCCAGGAGAGACTAATGCGCTCATTTTTTTTTTTGTATTTGAAAGGCTGGTGAGGGCCCCTTTAAGGCCTTGACCAATGCTCCCCGTGTCTATTCTCGAGTCCATTCCTGAAATCAGATAAATTTTGATAAGTGTTACCAAGTGACTTCGCACTTAAAACAAACCACCACATTTTGATTCGTCCTTGTTCGAGCTAGAGAAGAGAAAACACCAGCATAGGCGGGCGCACGGTAGACGGCACGGGGGCCGGCCACCTCTACCCTGAGCCCTCCTTCTAAGGGGGGGGGCAAAATGTGCCCCATACAACGACATAGTAGGGAGGGAGGCGCTCTTATGAACTTTCGCCCCCTCCCCGTGCTGGGTAACCCTGCGCATGCTTATGAACATCAAGCGTGGCAAACTTCAACAGCCATCCGTACAAAGCGATGTGTGATTGGCTTATTAACCACATGTGCTTTCCACTGTATCAATGTGATTAAAGTGCAACAAGCTCTCGACCATCGATGTTATAAAGAAAAAGGCGATGGAAAGGCTCTCAAAGACGCTGCGACGGCTCCAGCTGCTTTCGAAGTCGCTGAAGAACGGACCACATAGGTAATAAAAACTTCGAGGTGACACTAATCCTTGACTTACGTCTCTTGTCGTGGCACTCGCATGTTGGCGTTCGCATGGCCTTGTGTATTCCTTGGGTTAACTCTGTCTCGTTCCGCTACCGAAAAGACTGAGAGGCCAAGTAGAATGAACTTCAATACAACTTCATTTGGGCCTAGTTGGTTCATATCCCTGAACTAAAATTAACCAGCGCAAACACATAAGACGCCCCACAAGAAAAGACGATGGTTTGTGCCATCCCACGCTTATGTGGTAAGACCTACATAAGCGTGCGCAGGGTTCCCCTTCAAGGGGGGGGGGGGGGGCGAAGATTCGTCGTCTTCGCCCCCCCCCCCCCCCCCCCCGTACGCACGCCTATGAAGACCTACGTCGGTCAAACGGGGAGATGCGTCAATGAGCGGCTCAGGGAACACGGGCAAAAAAGTTTACAAGAACGCCGATGAAGGAGCCCATCTTGTGGCCCATATCAACTCTTGCAGCAGTTGTGAAGCGCGATTTGAACCGACGTCGATCTTAGGTAGAAGCCAGAATGAGCGTGCGCCACTGGCTTTCGAAGCTTTCCAGATTATGAAAAGACATCGTCTTTGTATCAGCGATACATCCTTGTCCCTGCATTCATCTCAATACCGTTTCTTGCCTTCACGTATCTCAATACACCCACATCATCACCGATTGACTTGTTTAAAACTTTTGTTGCATGCGCATGTGTGGTAAGGCTGCCTTGGGCTTATATATGCATTGACAAATAAAGGAATAAAGCACTTGATAGTCAGCGCTCGTGTGTGTCGTCCTTTCTTTGTGGGGAGTCTTGTGTGTTTGCGCTGTTAATTTTAGTTCACGTAGAATAAAGCGCGCGGTTGAGATCTGCTCCTCCGGCTGCCGCAGAGATCCGAGCTGCTCACAAGAAAGCCGTCTGCTCTTTCAGTGAATTCATTCAAATAATTTTCATTATTCATCCCGGCAGTGGGCCCTAATGTTAGGTTATGCTGCGATATCACATCTATCCTGTAGACCCATTCCATGTTTGTAGACAGCGGTAGGCGCCGTCGACATACTGAGGTGCTTGTGGCGACGTCACGGCGCGCGGGCTCAGCCCAGCCCAAAGCTCGCCACCGTGCTCTATGATCCCGTGACAACGGGCACAGCAGCTGCAAAGCTGCCTCCGAGCACAGCGCGTCGAGGAGGAGCCTCCTGCGTACCACCGCCCTCTATGATAACGTACGCGGAAGGCTTCTACCCTCTTTCCCTTTGCTTAGCGATCTAACCCGTATTCACACCAAAAAACACCTTACGCTGAAATTGTTCGTAAGAGAAAACTTCCGTTGATCGCGATGATGGGCATATCATTAGCCAAGTCAAGTGGCCAATGGCGCGATTTTGTACGCATTCCAAATAAGAACGGGGGCGTTCCCGTCGGTTTCCGTGCTGAACGTCACAAACACGTGACCGTCGTGAGGGCACGTTCCGATCCAAGTCAAGCCGTCTGACAGCCATTACAATCCATGCTTATCGGTTTCGGACGGTGCCGAGAACCGTCCGAAACCGCCGGCACGGATTATAATGGCTGTCAGACGGCTTGACTTGGATCGAAACGTGCCCTCACGACGGTCACGTGTTTGTGACGTTAAGCACAGAAACCGACGGGAACGCCCCCCGTTCTTATTTGGAATGCGTACAAAATCGCGCCACAATAGCACATAGCACTTCCGAAGGAGAACCTTTGTGAATTTTGCCCCCAGAAGTGCAAAGGCGAGTCGATCGCGTCCCTGTGCTTGGTTTTGCACTCTCGTCTTGTTGATATGCTACTGTCGCTACAGCCAACTGAGGCAATATTCAGTTCAAGCTTACTTTTGAACAGTGTTTCTCAGGTATGGATGTTTCGGGAACCCCTTGTGGGCCGGTAGAAGTTGTGAGGGACCCCTTGTAGTTTGAGAAGGGGGGGGGGGGCGAGGGGGGTATCATATGCTGGCACAACATGCCGCGTGAAATACCTGCCGGTTATTTCTCCCAGCAAAGAATGGTCAAAGTGTTAGGCCAATTCGATCTCAACAGTTTGCCAGTAAGTTGTGAGGTCTGCAGCCACATTAAACCTGTCTCGAGCTGTTTGCTTTTTCAAATATGCAAGCCTAGAAAAAAGCTTTCTGGCGTGCATATGTCATAGAGAACTGCAACAAGTCCTACAGCATAGCATGGTGAAGTGGAACCATAGGTCAGCTCTGCCCGAGTGCAACATTGTGATGCAGTGAAGCATACCAAAAATCAGAAGGAGCGGCTGTCACGGGTACATAGAGGGCATAGAGCAGGGGTCTCAAACTCATCTCAGGCAGCGGGCCGCAGTCGCAGAATGTAGTCCCGCGTGTTTGAGACCCCTGGCATCGACGGTCTCCAAAATTAGTGTATATATATATATGTATATATATATATATATATATATATATATATATATATATATATATATATATATATATATATATAGTTGAAGGAGTGGTTGCCTTTGGTTGCCGTATAAGTATAAGTATGAGAGGTGGCACTTCAAAGAAAACTGCATTTATTACGTCGACGTTTCGGTCAGAGCCTGACCTTTAAAGGTCAGGCTCTGACCGAAACGTCGACGTAATAAATGCAGTTTTCTTGAAGTGCCACCTCTCATACTTATATATATATATATATATTGTAAGCACATTTCAAGTATATGTATATGTATATATATATGTATGTATATATGTATATATATATACTATGTATATATATATACATATATATGTATATATATATATATATATATATATATATATATATATATATATATAGTCTTGTTTTTGTTTTTTTTTTTCGAAGAAGCCTTTCGCGGACCCCCTTTTGAGAACCATTACTCTAGTATGACAGGAGTAGTAGTGCAGCAACCTCGCACTCGTTGACATTTAAAGAGATTCGCTGGCATCGGCATGCGTAGAATGCCATTGTTCTGTAATGTATGAATTATCGCGTCGCGTTTAGGTAAGATGCAAACAATTTAGAGCACTGGTGCTCGGTTGTGGCAGAGGCGCATTGAGCTATCCACACGAAGACTTTAATTCACGTTGTTCACTAAGTGTCGCTACAGATGTCTTAAGGCTAACGGTGCAACAAAACTGACAGCGCTCGTTGCAGAGATTCGGTTGTTTATTCACAAGGCCCTCAAAGCGGCTTCAGCTTCCTGGGCAATATGTTTTGAAATATGATTTCTAGTAATGTGAAATGACCGAACTATTTGATGAATTTGTAATGCCCTCGGTTCGCTACAAGTCGCCTTTATCATATTTCTTTGATTCGGCCGTTAGCGTATTCTTATTTTGCGTATATTATAACGAAATAGGAACACTTAATGGCACATGCAGTTGGTTAAAAAACCAGTCAAAAAGCAGTTAAACAAAGCTGGTATCAGTAGAGTGGACTGTTCGCGCAGAGATTGCAAAAATTTTAAGGCGAAAGCCTTTAATGTCTCGTGCTCACGTCCACCCGTCCGTCCCTCCGTCCGTGCCCTGGCACGGTGCCAGGTCGCCGCCGGGGCGCGCCAACGGACGTCGGTCGCGACGGTCGCGCGTCGCGTCGGACTCTACAGCGCTCGCGCTTTGCTTGCGTAGCGTCGCTGTGCCCAGCGTCTCCAATCATGCAAGAAGGGAGACGCGCGCATCGCGTTCCATTCTGACTGACCCCGTCTCAATGGGCACAGGCGTTCGCTGAACCCACTTTCGAATTTACAAAGTGTCCCTCAATTTTGTTGCAACATGCGGAGACCCGCAGTTATAGCGACCAATCGCATCTGATATAGTGAAGCGTTTGCGATGGCATGGGCAGAAGCGTGTGAATACTCTCAAATGCAAATCCTACGACTTGGATGTACGGCTTTCTGATTTTAGCACCCTTCGATTTAGAAAAGTTTCCAGAGCAGAAAAGAGTCTTGGTGATGTGTTTATAGAACTTAGAAAATATTAAATAACGGAAATTCAGCCATTTGGGGGAAAAAATAAACACTCGATAAAAAAATAATGGATGCTGCGTTATTGCAAGTATAATTAAATGTGTCGCAATGACTATGGTGTACAGTTGACTGCTAATCAAAGCATTTGATTGTTCAACCCCGCAATAACAACCTACACAAGGGCGACTACAAACGCTTAAAAGTTTAAGACGCCGCCGCGGTGGTGTAGTGGTTACGGTGCTCGGCTGCTGACCCGAAGGTATAGCGGTTTCAATCCAGGCCGCACTGGTCGCATTTCAATGGAGTGGAAATGCCAGCTCGTGTACTGTGCGTTTTCGGTGCACGTTAAACAACATCAGGTGGTGAAAATTTCCGGAGCCCTCCACAACGGCGTGTCTTATAATCATCGTGGTTTTGGGACGTAAAACCCCAGATATTTTTATTAAAATTTTAAGGAACAATTTTTCAATGTAAGAATCTAAGCGCAATCTTGTGTCGCATGTGTTCAGCGTATTAGGCTGTGATTTTCCATAATACACCTGTATTCGTATGTGCATGCATTTGGATATGTGCTATGTTGTGCTAACTGTACTGCGAGGAACAGTTTGGTTTTTATATGCTCATGTTCCAGCAGTGTTCCTGGAATATTTGTTTGTACATATTTATTTTCCTGTTCTGTCTTGCTGTTTAGCTGGCTGAACTGTAACACGAAGTTCGGGTCATGTTAGGAGACGTAGAGTTTCCTTTTGCCCGCTTCGTGGCAGTTATGAAATGGCCAAATAAATGAAATCAAGCCAAAATTAGCATCTCCTTTCGTGCTCGCTGGCTTCGAAATAGTTTAGTTGCTGTTGCTAAATAAGGAATGTTGAAAATGAAGAACAAGGAAGCGGAAAAAGAATGTCATTATTTGACGGGCAAAGTGGTATGTCCACGGCCTCATCTCTTAAACACACTACTTCGCGAGTCATTCGATCGCTATCATGCCGACACAGTTACCTTAATCAAACTGTACTCTGCAAGGGCAGATGTTCTGATGCAGAACGCCTCCACTACACCTTCATGTCTTGCAGCACACGACATAGCGAGAGCAGCGCCAGAGCGCTGGTTGTGTATATCCACGTAACACTGACGATGCCGGATCTTGGTCCAGGCGGCGTCTCCTTGTCTGCATGCTCAGCCGACGGGGAAGAAGGGCGCAACAGATTCGCCAGAAAAACGAGCTGGCGGCGACCCGGCGGAGGGTAGCCAGTTGCGGCGGCGGCGCTGGGCTGATTGGATGATTAGGCGGGCCCTGATTGCTCCGACGGGCGCCCGGATGACTCCGATGCCTTCGCGGCGGCCGTTTTATTTTTTTTTGTCTCGTTTTGTTTGCTTCGACTTCGCTCACTTTGCACCGATGGAAGGCGCTGGTTTAACGCCTCCGTGCCAGCCTGCTACAGCCTTGAGGATGTATACCGTAGACGAGTAGACTGCCACGCGATGGATTCGGTGAAAACGCACGAAGCTAAGAGCTTCTGTGCGGTAGGGTGCACACACGGCTATAATTTTGTTTCGGTAGAACGGAAACCGCGGGCTTTCGGGAGCAAACGTGTCGTTAAGGCCCTGCTCGGTAGGGTTGACGAGGGGTCGGACCGTTTGATGGTGAAGAAAACAACGAGACAAAACGCTCATCCGCTCATTGTGGGGGGTAAAGTAATCCGTTAAGTTCTTAAGCGTACGTTGTGTGGGCCAGTCCATAGGTGTAATTTCTGTGGGAGTTGCGTGAATTGTTTACCGAAGAAAGCAGCTGGAAACCACAAAATAAAAGCCGTAGTGGAGTGGAGTTACACCTGGATGTAGTGGAGTTACACCTGGTTGAAGGAAAAGAGTACGCGTACATAGATAGCATTGTCTCATTTATATCAGAATTGCATGTGTGGGGTTTATATCGTCATATGATCTGACAGATGGGCTAATAACAAGTGTAGAGCACCAAAAAGCTCTCTATATCTTGCTGTATGTAATTAGACGCCTAAAAATTGTAATGCAACATTTTCCATATTTATGCATACCACGCGTTCTTCCTGCGTTTCGGAATCCGCAGCTGCCGACCGTGCCAGAATATTCCGCAAGTTGTAAAATTCCTGCGTAAAAGCAAGCACCAGATTGAATTATCAGCGATATCTGGACTCTACTTGTACCTAGCGTGTTGGCTTGTTTAAACTGCTACGAATGATATGCAAATTGGTAGCATTATAGAACGAAAGTGTTATCGATAAAGTGATTCCTTTTGTTTGCGTGGCATACAAAAGCCTTACGCTATGCTGAAAGGAAGAAGTGCTACAGGAGCCACATGTGATTTGCAAAGCCTTATCACTCGTGGAAGTGCGGTGGATTACCGCTCCAGTGCTAAACGTTATCTGCAATGCTACCCGTACTACGCGTGCCAACTATAGTGTATCATGCAACCCAAAACGAAGTTGGTGATTCACTCCATTTTCCTTAGTATTGCTCCGCCCCGGACTGGCAAGGCAGAAGCAGCAGCCGGGCTTCTTGCGGCCACAGCGCAGCCAGCAGAACGTGGAGAAAGCCCACCGGTAATTTTCGGTAATGGAGATCTGGGTGGGACAGTGGCTGCGGCGCCTGTGCCGGTAGCCGCGAACATGCGGCCGTCGTCGGCGCCTCTCCTGCCCCGCGCTTTCACCCCTGCCTTTCTATCTCTCTCACTTCAACCTCAATGCTCCATTTATATCTCTTAGCGCTCTAGAGTCATCGACGACGGGGCCACGTCCCTACTCGTTGACATTCCAGTATACTTACTCGGATGTCTTTAGAGCTGCGAAGGATTGAACAACTTTCGGTACTACATCCTTCTTTCCGTAAAACGGCCCCCAAAGAGAAGAACTGCATTTCTATTACAAGTACATTACATTTTCGAAGTAGTGAAAGCCCCACTCGTGACCTGAGAAGACTTATGCTAAGGCCGAAAATACCTTTATAAATAAATAAATTCAGGCGGCGGCGCCGCTTTGAAGTTTCCGCACCGATCTGGTGACGTGACATTTCTGGTGTCGCCTGCTAAAGCCTGTTCAAGTGTTTATCAGTAAACATGAATTGCGTTGCCTTCTAAGGGAGCCATACACTCAGCATAGCAAGTCTCGTGGAGCTTTTGTTGAGCCAGTGGGGGCTAAATACAAGAAAATGCTTCGAAATTTGCAATTTTGCATGAGAGTTCAGGGTTGCAAATGAGTTCTGCGGAAGCCCGCAAGGTGGCAGAGTTCAGGGTTCGACGTTCCGGCCCGAAACTTCGCTTACAGCTATGTTACGGACACCAGAGTTCTGAAGCAATAATTTAGTGGTGTAAACGGAAGTATTGTTTCCGCTGGAAGTTTTCATTCTTACATTTATTACATTCATTTGCTTGTTGATTCTATATTTCATTCATTCGTTCGCTTCTTCCCGTTTTTTTCAATGTTGCATCATTCCTTCGCGTCTTTATTTCTTCAATCGGACCCTCGGCTGCGTTTTTCGTTGCTTGTTTTCTATTTTTTTTTTCAGCCAGCTCTTCTCCATGACCCAACAGCACCGCTGTTCAGCGCCGCAGGGATAAGCTTTCTTGAGGAAGTCCCTCCACAAGCAAACTATGTGTTGATCCGTTCTTGTTGCTTCACTGTAGGTTGTTGTTGTTATCCTCTGGACACGGCTCATACCCATTGGAGGGGATTGGCCAATTAGTGGGTGAACTTATCCAAAGATATCTGAAGTTTAATATACGCAGACGCTATAGGTAGTAGAATGCTTTGACATAATTATTGATAATAAAAAGTTCCAAGCAAGAATTTAGCTGTATACTCTTTTGGTTTCGCTGACGAATTCCTCAATGGCGTAGAAGACATCCCTATGGCTGTATCCCAGAGCAGTGGCCGCAAAAGATAGAATAACAGGTTCTGATACTTCTAGGCCCAGTTTGCGAAGAGGTGGTACTACTATTCTTTTCCGCAATGTTGTGTACCGGCGGCAGGATAAAAGGAAATGAACCAATAGTTTCCTCCTCATTACAGGACATACACATGGGGGACGATACTAAACCTGCTCTATGCAAGTAGAAGTTAAGGGAGGTAATCCGGCACCGAAATTTTGTTGCCATGCAGATCTGCTATACTATCTTCCTCCCTTTCTTCCTCTATTATTCTCTTCTCCTCTAATACCCCCTGCTGAAAACCGTTCAAGTGTCAGCAGCTCAGGCTATGACATTTACAGTGGGGCCATCAGTAACATTCCTATTTCGTCCCTTCTCCTTATCGTATCTGTTTATTTAGCCCAATAAATTACAGCTTACTACATCTCGCTCTTCTAATTTCGCGAATGTTTGCCTACCTGACTTGTGGTATTTACATTAGTAGTTGAACGTTTTTATCGGTCCATAATATTAGGTCTGACATAATTTCGTCCCTTTGCCCTGATTACTTCTCGTTTCTTGTCATCTCTTAAGTGTTTGCAAGATCTTCTCCTACAGGGGGGGAGACCAGCAGCTTCCTGGTAGCGGCCTCTTGACAGAGTACACGAGATTGGTGCCAAGAAGAACACGGGAGCTCGCGCAAAAAAAAAAAAATGAAGAGGAAAAGAAAAGAGCGATCTACTTTTTCTCAGTAGCACTTTGCGTCTTCCCGCTGACCTTGCTACTGGGCTCCTTCCAGTTTCCGAGATCCAAGGCGAAGCCTTAGCGGGACAGGTCATGGCGCGAAGTGAGCGAGATGAACCGTAACGCCCCTTGTTGTCCGCCTCCGAAGCGCAGCGGCCACAAGAAGAAAATAAAGAGATGCAAGGGCAGGGCGAGAAGAAAGCTGTTCGCGATGGCCGCAGGCAAAGCAATCTCCACTTTCACCTCCCAGACTGCTGTCGCGCCGGCCAAGAGCACAACGTCCTCTAAGTTTGGCGCCAGGCTGGCAGTGAGTATCGCCCAGATGGGCTGGATGTGAAGTAGCGGAGAAAAATTACGCGTCATATGACCACCTATGCGAGCGGTGGAAGCAACAAGAAGGAGACTGGTGTGCCCCCACTTGGGTTTCGCAACGCTAATTGCGGTAGCTCCTGTCTGGCCGTAACGAAGCCGCAGTGAGCGGAACGAGCAGTGTACACGGTATCAGTGTCAAGGCCTCCCTCCCGCAGCGAATGTGTCATTTGTAATAGGTGTTTTAAAGTTAGCTGCTGTAGCAGCGATTTGCGAAATTTAGTGTCCGTGATGACTCTGGGTGACAGGTGCTTTATAGCACAGCTGGAAAGCAATATGTTTTAACTGAAACAACTGGTCAAGCGTTGGCAATGAATCCAGATGTATTTAGATTTTCTTTTTTGAAACAGTGAACATGATCTCAGAGACATCCGACATATTGGACTATATAAATAATACTGAATGAAATTCTGCATGTATAAATGCACAATCGTCAAACAAGTCACAAATAAACAGGACTACAAACCCTTCAGGATGGAACTATGCCATACGAATCGTTTCGACAAGAATACTTTTCTTCGTCAAGGCAGCTGTTGTCCTAACGATGTCGACATACCAAGATGTATTGTGACGGTTGTTTCACCGAGGAATCTCACTTGGAACAAAAAGGTGTTTCTTGACCTATATTGTCTTTCCTTCTTCAGAATGCTCGCTATTATTCTCCTTCATTGGGATAGTGAGTAACTCTTTTTTTTCCATAGCAACTATCGAAACTACACTGAACAAATGAACGTCCTGTTCCGCTGATACTAACAACCGTTCTTAGGGTTCACGCAAGTTCGCTATTCTTAATTTTTGTTAAATAATCATCCGCTGTCATCTGACGAAAAAGTTTTATTTTGTTCAGAGGGTTGCCTTTATATTACAAGAAAAAAATGTGTTGAAAATATGCTGAACAGAGAGTTTCACTGCACTACAGTGAAACCCGAACATATCGATTCATCGCGAGGCTTAGCGCATACGCAACTGGACACAGAGAAGTAAAACACGGGGCAGGCGCATCTTCTTTGTACCCAGCTTTCTACGCGCTGAGCCTTGTCATTGAATCTATAACAGCTCGCCCAGTACACCACCGAATATATCGAACTCGGGTGAATTGGATTATCTCATATATCGCACTACTTTGGAACACGACAATGCTGTAAAGGACCCCTCACCACCCCGCGTTCAAAGACGAGGGAGCGGTTTCCTCCTCGCCTTCACTCTCCTTCCCAAAGGCGATATCTCCTCCTGGCCACTTTTTTCTTGAAAGCACGTGTACAATGTCAGCACTAAGCGTTGAGCCTATCACTATTTCGCGCTTGTCGCCTACACGCTGTGATCGCCGCTCGCGAAGTCGGAAACGAACAAAATGAAGTGAAATCAGTTGATCGCGCACGATAGTCACGCGAGGCACGGAAGAACGGGTGGGCGGTTGCATGGCAAAGCAGTGCTGGAGACAATTCACACATGACACTTAGCGTATATGGACCAATGCAGAGTAGGTACTACATATACGTCAAGGGAATCACTGTTCTTGCCCCACGAAGTGTGCCAGAAGTACAAGAAACGCCAGGAGACAATAATGCGCTTGTTTTTTTTTGTATTTTCAGAGGATGGTGAGGGGCTCTTTAAGATCGATGCATAGAAAATGTATGTCTACACACCCCAAAAAATAGTCGGAACACCTCATGCATCGAACAAGGGGCAGCGCAGAACGCCGCAGGAAGTTGGCTTTTCCTCGCGGAGAGTGTACTATCCCGCATGCATTTGGGAAAGCGAGCGACGTGATTAGGAGGTCGTGACGGGGAGCGAGTGAAACTACCGATTGTTATCACGCGTTTTCTCTAACGATTCCTCGCCGTCGTGCCCATCGTGTGCGCAGTGCGCGGTCGCCCTTCGCTACTCACTCTACAATTCCCCGCTTACTTTGTTAAGGTGATGGCTGTCGTGAAACAGAAAAAATCCACGCATATCCACGAAGTGAATGCTGATGAGTGGGCGAAGCACGGGGATCGTTCGGTAACCGTGAATCGCTTCACATACATACATATGTTTCGTCTATAGCAACGATTTTCTAACTACCATGACAGCGGGGAGGGAGCGTCGACGACAAAGCGAGGCCCTACGGTACATAATGTGTACGTTGAAGTGGCCGACTAGTATGAAGGGTTTGTGCTTCTCGGTGTTTTTATCGTTCTGTCACAATTTTGGTTGATATTAGTGTATTGTTAATCCTTATTTATTATATGCTTTGATTGATGGGTGCTTAAATGTCGGTGTTTTTATGGTATTGTGGCCTTTTATTTTGTTGTGGATAATAATGTTTTATTTTGTTCTTATCTACCTTTCGTTCGGTCATATGCTTTGTTGATGGGTGCTTAAATGTCGGTGTTTGTACGGCGTTGTGGCCTTTTATTTTGTCCTGGTTAACAGCCTTTTATTGTGCTGTCATATACTTGAATGTGGCACATATCCGCATACCTGTTTACTTGATTGATGTACAAATAAAGTCGGTTTTGTACACAAATGTTTTTAGATGTGAAGCATCTTATGGCGAAGCTTAATCCGGTGGTGGTGTGCGGCGTGGCCTCCCTTACTGCGCATGCGCAGACCCTTTAAAAAATAAAAATAAAAAAAAACCTCCTCTCCCCCCTCTCTCTCCTCTAGGCATCCCTTCCCGCGGCAACCACACCCTCACTGCGCATGCGCCTCCCATCCTCTATCCCCTCCCTATGCTCCCCCCCCTCTCTCCTCTGGGCATCCCTGCCTGGGCTCCCACTGCGCATGCGCGTCCCCCCCCTCTCTCACCCCTCCTACGCTCCCCCCCTCTCTCCTCTAGGCATCCCTGCCCACAGCGTCCACACCCCACTGCGCATGCGCGTCCCCCCCCTCTCTCTCTCCTCTCCTACGCTCCCCCCCTCTCTCGCCTCGTGACGCCGACGCAGGTAGCGTCTGCTAGCGAGTTTCTTGGTTGAAAAAACCGACTGCTCGCGCTGCACAACCGTTCACTGGCCACCCCGTATATATGGCAATGGATCTTGACCTCCAAGGTGGTGCCGGTGGGAGATTTCTCCTGTGCGTTGTTGAACATTAAACATTCGCAGCGTGCGCGTTAACTAAAAGCGGACTGCGGGTCTCTGTGTCCAGTCGGAGCCTTCTGTCTCTCATTGCCCATTAGCAGCGATTGGCATGTTCCAGTAGGAAACACCGCTCCATCACTGCGTGCTTTGCGCCTCCTCAGTTTTCTCTCCTGCGCAACGCTGCGATAGCGCCAGCGTCAACGCCACCGCCAGTGTAAGCGTTAGCGCCCGCTGCTTCACATCTACACATGGTTCCCTTTAGCGGGAGATGGTGTTTTTTTTGTTTCTCGTTGTGCAGGTGTTAAGTTTCGGTTTCGGTTTTGTGTAGTGTGACGGATGCCAACAAGGCTAGGCCCTAAGGAGCTTCGCCCCTAAAATCTGCTGTTCTCCGCAAAACTGGCGCTATTTAACATAGTGGAACGCGCAGAACAGAATTCTGACGGTGGTGCTGCGTGCAGCATACCAAGAAGTGCGCTGTGTGCGTAATTGAAGAACGAGGCTGACATTCGGGCCAAAGCGGACTGTACTAGATGATTACGGCGCCCGAGAGCTGTGGGGGCAGAGAGGTTGAGGCGTTTTTACATTCACACCGTATTTTCTCGATTGTAACTCGCCTCTGCTTAAAACCTGCACTCACAACTACAAACCGTGAAAAAAGAAAAATCCCCGCGCACTGACGTGAAGCTGGCTTCCTTCCATAAATGTGATGCAGTGCCGCGAAGCCAACGTGTGCACAAAAAAAAAGACGCCAACAATTTTAGGCTTAATATATATATATATATATATATATATATATATATATATATATATATATATATATATATATATATATATATATATATATATATATATATATATATATATAGTGAATAAGAACTAGAACGCTTAAAGACCAATGGCCTGACCGATAGCTGTGAAAGTAAATAGAAAAAAAATCAGATATTCTAGTTCATACAAAGAGCTGCTATATATGATTTTAACACCAAATAGGCTGATTGTGTTTAGTATTTTTAATACAGATAGGGAGCGAACGGACTCGGCCTTGCGCTTCGCTGCAACAAACCAACTCACGCTAATCTTTAATCAGTCCATAAATGGCTGATTCAGAGAAACTTCGCGGGAATGAATTAGGCGTGACGTTTTGATGAGATAATATTTCTTGTCGGCGTAGCTTGCGCTTCACAGAAAGTTAGACCTTCCACGACGTCTCCATCACAGAGCAGTCTCGGAACCGTGGAAGGTTGAAACGCCGATGGTTTGGCTAGCACTAGTTGACAAACTGGTGATTTGGCTGGCACTTGTACTTTCTGTAGCTTACTGCGATCATTTTGTGCGAGTGACAGATAGGAAAGTAATCAAGTTACGACGTCAGAATATTTTATGGAAGGAAGAAAGAGAGGATGCGCGATATAAAGGAAAGGCACGAACATCAAACTGTTCAGAATAACTGGTATGCTACCTACTCAACACATTTAATCAGGTTCAGGATCAAGTGCTAGCTATAGCCAAGAAACTAGACAAAAAGGTTTGGTTTTCTGGCTATAAATACACTTTACACGGTTTAGGGAAAGGGATGGGCGAGTATGGAGAATCGACGTGTAAAGAAAAAGAGAGCCAAAAAAAGAAAAGCCGGCAGATCCCAAGCACTGTGGGAATCGATGTAATGCAAAGCAGCCGGGAAGGAGCAAATCATGCTTTACATAAATTTCGTCTCACGTTTTACATGTTAGGACCTGTCATTTATGTTCGTCATACAGTCACGTCACGCAATACCAATTTTGGTGTATATCAAGCTAGCGAACTGGACGCAAGCGCACCACGAGCGTGGCATGTAAATGGCATTGTAGATGGCATGCATGCCAAGATTTTCATGTTAAAACCTGCCACTTAAATTCGTCATACAGTCATGTCATTCAATGCCAAATTTGGTGTACTTCAAGCAAAAGAAACGGCCGCGAGCACGCCATGAGCGTGGCATGCAAGTCATGTCGCACATGACAAGTCATGATTTCCATATTACCACTTGACATTTACGTTCGTCATACAGTCACGTCACTCAGTCCCAGATTTGGTGTATATCAAGCTAACGAAACGCCCGCGTGCGCGCCATGAGCGTGGCATGCAAGTCATGTCGCACATGACATGTCATGATTTACATATTACCACTTGTCATTTATGTTTGTCATACAGTCACGTCACTCAATACAAAGTTTGGTATATATTGCCGCGCCCAAAGTGTGCAGACAACGAAGACGATGTGCGCTCCGACAGTCTCGCGGAACGGGACATGGACCGAAGAAGAAGACGTGTTTGTGTTTATGGTTTCGCTTTGGCTGCTCCATAAAAACGGGCCGTTTGTCCTTGTGCCAAACATCTCGGTGTTCTGTTTACGGTGTACCGCGACACTGGTGGAGGTGCGGGGTACACCGTGAATCTCATCATCATCATCAGCCTGATAACGCCCACAGTACGGCAAAGGCCTCTCCTATGTTCCGCCAATCAACTCGGTCCTGTGCTTTCTGCTGTCACGTTTTACCTGCAAACTTCTTCACCTCATCTGCCCACCTAATTTTCTGTATCCCCCCTCACGCGTTTGCCTTCTCTTGGAATCCAGTCAGATACCCTTAATGACCAGCGGTTATCCTGCCGACGTGCTACGTGCCCGGCCCATGTCCATTTTTTCTTATTGATTTGAACTATGATATCCATAACCCCGTTTGTTCCCTGACCCACTCTGCTCTATTCCTGTCTCTTAAAGTTCCATCGCAAGCTGCATCGTCCTCAATTTAAGTTGAGCCCTCTTTGTAAGTCTCCAGGTTTCTGCTCCGTAGGTAAGTACCGGTAAGATGCAGCTTTTATATACCTTCCTCTTGAGGGATAGTGGTAGACTACCATTCATGATTTGAGAATGCATGCCGAATGTGCTCCATCCCATCCTTATTCTTCTAGTTATTTCACTCTCATCGGTTCGGCCGTGAATCTACACTGAACTAGACTGTAGAGAATCCCAACGAAATTGTTTCATTGGGGCGTCGTATACCCTTGACCTTTTGAGAGCTGATGAGCCGGTTGAATGAAGTTGGAAACTCAGATGTAAGGTCTGCACGATGACATATTTCAATGTGTGCGCACACGCAGCTTTCAATTTCTTAAAAAAAAAAAACGCGCGTGATCAATGCGTCGAATGAGATCACGACGTCACGGCATGAGGCGTACTGACAATGATCGTTTACGCCATAACTATGAACTAACCTAATCCATAAAGGGAACTGCATTATGTGAAACCTTTAAAAGTCGCGTAGTTCGTGTAAATGACGCGTGAATCTAGAATAGTGCAACACTGTAACGAACATTTCTATTCTGTTTTAGGGTTTTATTGTTTCATACTGCGAGAAACAGTGCGTCAGCTCGACGCTGAAGGCATTTCTGTGTCGCTAGGGATGAATTTGACGCGCGCACTGATCTTTACTTTCGTCAGTGGACGCTGTGCTACTGTTAGCAGTGTTCCCCTGTTGACGTGTATGCTGTAGCCGCTTCTCATTAACTTTAGCCTATCAAATTCGTGCTGAAATTTATCATCTTCGAATTTGGCCTGAAGTCCCTGTTGTCGATGTGTATTTTCTTTGCGTCCATGATTCTAATACGAACGACGTCGTTCTCAAGAGAGGTGCGTGTAGCAGTTGGGTTATATCTGCAGGAGCTCTCATCAAACGTTGCGGTACGACAAACTTACCGGCCTGCTTCGGAAGAACCACTCGGGGCGTTTCGATGGACAACTGAATGTTGTGCCCCTAAACAAATTGAATTGGGCATATTGAGAACCACAATGAAATTTCTAAGGTCCGTCACGCCTTAGCAGTCAAGGCAAAAGCTCCGGCGCGTGAACAAGGGAGCTGATGCCAACTAGAAAGCTTTTATGGCGGAGCTATAGTTTGCAGACCTGCTTGATTTTGTGGCGTCCGTACGCGACGGAAAAACCCACGCGACCTCCTACGAGGGAGCGATGAAGCCACATGATGTGCCACCGTGTGATGCCACAATGATGTAACATATCACCAATATTTCTGGCGTACTCACAGCGCTACATGATGACGTCATCAACTGACCTGATCGCGTCATCAATTGACCTCGCTGATTGGTCGAAGGGGGGGCGAATCTCTGAGGCAGTGCAACAGCACGTGACGCACAGATAGCCTCATTGGAGCGGTACGCTTTCGTACGTGTTTCGCTGCGTCAGTCCAGTCTAGTTGCTGCGCTGGCGCGGTTGTGCCTGGCAAGTATTGTGACAACAAGCATTGTGACAACACCTACGAACAGCGCGCCTACGAAGAACGACGATGAGAGCAGAGACGGGATTGCAACCGTCAGCACCGCTGCTCACCCACATTCATAGCGTGAAATGGCTCCAACTTTATTTGTGCCCTCGACGATTTTGCAGATAAAAAAATTAAAAACGCGAAATAAAACAATGCATTAAAATAATTCTATAAAAGTTTTGTGCTCAAAGCACATTCACTTAAGGAAAGAAAACTTCTAAATAGTTGTTCTTCCGTTGTACATAGTATCTCGTTGAAGATGCAAACGCGCACTGGTTCTCTATGAGCGGCTTCAAATGAACACATCCTACACAAAAAAGCCCCCCACCTCCCCGAAGGAAATCGTGAGGAAATGCGAATGCATTTCGCGCGCGCTTCACTCCATTTATATATGGTGGTTGTGGTTTGAAGAAGGAAAAGGCGCCTAATTTCTGCAGCCCGGTCGGGAGCACGGCGCAGCGCCTTTTTTTTTTTTGCTTTTTCTTGTTTTTTTTAATTTTTTTTATTTATTTTTTTTTAAATTTTTTTTTTCATATATAGCTCCGCCGAGCTCCGCCGCAGACCGCTTTTAGTTAACGCGCACGCTGCGAATTTTTATTGTTCAACAACGCACAGGAGAAATTTCCCACCGGCACCACCTTGGAGGTCAAGATTCATTGCCATATATACGGGGTGGCCAGTGAACGGTTGTGCAGCGCGAGCAGTCGGTTTTTTCAACCAAGAAACTCGCTAGCAGACGCTGCCTGTGTCGGCGTCGCCAGGCGAGAGAGGGAGAGGGGGGGAGCGTAGGAGAGGAGAGAGAGGTGGGACGCGCATGCGCAGTGGGAGTGTGGGACGGCGCGGGCAGGGGATGCCTAGAGGAGAGAGGGGGGGAGCGTAGCAGGGGAGAGAGGAGGGGAGGCGCATGCGCAGTGAGGGTGTGGTTGCCGCGGGGAGGGATGCCTAGGGGAGAGAGAGGAGGTTTTTTATCTTTATTTTTTTTTTGAAAGGGTTTGCGCATGCGCAGTAAGGGCGGTCACGCCGTACACCACCACCACCTGGATTAAGCTTCGCCATAAGATGCTTCACATTTAACACCTGCCGGCGCGCACACCTCCTCAACCTATCCTCCTACTCCTCCTCCGCGGACAACGCCAACGCCAACGCCGGATGCCTGACATAGCCCGACTATGAAATGCATTCGCATTTAAAAGGCAAATTAACAGCGCATATCACTGACAGTTCACGAAGTCTATAAGAAGCGCGCGAAACATTTTGCGCCCTGCCTGGTTTTGGTAGGCTGATTTCTCGATTGGTGTCGGCAGAAACACCATGTAAATACGCAAAATGCACATATTCATGTTTTATTTGTGTCCTTTTGTTTAGCATGTAATGTGCATATGTGTACCTATCTTTTTGTAACAATCTTTTGTGTGTCTGTGTATGATCTGTACCGTTGAAATGTTGTCAAGAAATCGCACGCATGGTGCACAGAGTGACGCATCATCGCAAAGACTTTGGAGAGGCGGACACACTTCGCATAATCCATGCCTTTGTAATCAACAGATTAACGCATGGTCTCCCTTACCAAAAACTCAGTAAGAGTGAGACTGAACAAGCGGATACCCTCATTCGTACTGCCTACAAGGCTGCCCTCGGCCTACCAACCAGAACATCCACAGTGCGGCTTCTTGCCTTGGGGATTTACAGCGCCTTCGAGGAGCTTAAGGGCCGCGGTCCTCATCTCGCAGCCAGAAAGACTTAGCCTCACACCCACGGGTAGGGAAATCTTACGTGGCTTAGGATATCTTGTACGGCCCTTAATACAGGTGACAAGGACCTAGTGCCCCTTTCCGCTCGTATCCTTGCACAAATCCATACCGCTCCTATACCGTAAAAAAACATCAAGCCCTTGTACCACCGAGCGCGTCGCGACGCCAGAGCCAGGCAACTCACCAAACAGTTCGGAACGGACCCAGACACGCTTTACACGGACGCGACTGGCTGCGGCATGCATGGATTTTCGCTGGCCGCTGTTGGCTCGGTACACAGCCCGGGTTCATTCACCTGCGCTTGTCATCTAGGGCCTGGGCCGGGCTCGGGCTACCTTGTAGTTTATCGGGTGGGCCAGGCCAGGTGCAAAGCCTGAATCAAGACCAAAAACAGACGTTGTGCCAGAATTGTTTTCCAGCACTTAGCGATGAGTACACAAGATGAACTTCATGATTATCTATACATCAAATGATCCTGTTGTCCTGCATCTGAGGTACTGAACTATAGGAAGAACAAGCAGTGTAAGTATCCGGAGCTTGCTATGCTAGCTAAAGAGATTTGGAAAATTCCATGTTGTAACAGCGCACGACACGGACGGGAACAGAAAGGAAAAAGGAAGCACAAACAGGCGCCTGTTTGTGCTTCCCCCTTCTTTTGTGTTCCCGTCCGTTTTTTGCGCAGTTACACCATGAACCAGTACCAACTGACCCAACTTACCACTCTTGTGGGAAATTGCGGCTACCATTGCGAACGCCGGGAACTTCAGTTCGGCGGGACATGTGATGCAGGAGCGCAGAAATTAACTGAAGCCATGATCATTGGACAAATTCTTCTTTTAACAAGAAAGTGCTTAACGTCAGCAAAGTAAGAAATTGGGTTAGTTGGTTATGCATGTTGGGGGGGGGAAATTGCGCTACAGTTAACTGGGACTTAACAAAGCTAGAGGACGGACGAACGAAATGGACACTCCAGTGACGTATTTCCGTCCACGCAAATGACGTCGAAAAAATGCACACGATCAGATGTCAAAGAAAAGAGTTCCGTCAATGGGCATCGAACCACCGATGCCGAACACGCTATCCACTGCCCCACGGCCACTTCTTGTCTTCTTTACTGACTAAAATGCGCGTTTGTAGCGTCGATAGAGCCTGTGGCCGTGGCGCAGTACCACTGCGCCACGGCCACAGACTGTATCGACGCTACAAACGCGCCTTTATGTCTCACTCTTTCCTCTCAAAGTGCTCTTGGTCAGCGGGGTGGTGTCACCCTCCTTGGAGCGGTAAAATAGAGTAATTCATCATTACTGCGGCCTCCGCGATTAGCACTTGCAACGCGTTTTGCTACGCATCCATCCCATAGGCACCAGTGCAGTCGAGTTTTCCTGTGTGACTGCAGCGCCAGAACGCAAAGCCTAGCGGATAAAAAATGCAATAATGAGACGGGGTCGGTGAAAACGGAACGCGATGTGCGCGTCTTCCTCCCTGCATGAGAGAACGGATTGTGGCCGGGGCATCTTACACCATGGGCCGGGGTACCTACACGGGGGACGCGCGGACGCGTCTGTTTTCTGCGGGACCCTAACGGCTACTGTCAGCGAAGTTGGGACGGGCCAGTGCGAGCAACGCAGCTCCCTCTGGTCCATGTACGGTGCCCATTCGGCGCGTTTTCAATAGAAGAGCAATTTTGTCAACGCCTTAACACAACGCGAGGTGGCGACCTTAGTCCAAGCATCGGCTTGGCTCATAGCGTCCATCCGGAACCAAAAACAGCACTACGACGCACGCCTGCCCCGCTTGGCTGTAATACCATAGAGTTTACTATGTTACTCTATGGTAATACCGCGTTCTTCGCTTACGCTCACCCCGAGAAAAATCGGCGGCCGGGCTACAGGGGCGTCACGACGCGCTTAGCGTTCCCCTCTAGTCCGACCGTGGTATTATAGCCGCGGGACGGCGAACTTAGCCCAAGTTCTGCGTCCAATATGCGAAGCTCTTCTGGCTATCACGCCTCTTTCTCTGATTACGCTCTCGCCGTTAACATCTATAGCTACCACGATGGTTTGTTTAATCAATTATCGTGGACGTGAGTCGTCGGGATGGAAATGTGCCACCAAGCGTCAACGTCGTTGCATCGACGTTCAACGGTGCTATAGCTGCCAAAGCACCAATGTACATCGTGCAAACTCTCCTATATCAATGTACAGTCTAAACATTCTATTACCTCTGTTAGGGCACGTTTTACTTTCGTGTTATACCGATTACCATAACGGAAGAATCAACCATGCTTTTTTTTACACAACTTAATCTCTGTATATAGCGACTGTCTTGTGTAGTCTGCTTATGTTTAACTTTGATACGTCCGGTAAAATGCCACGTTATCGGAAAATATCATGTCTACGCAGCAAACCTCCATTGTGTAGGGCCGGGTCGGGCCGGGCCTGGGCTTTTTGTTTTCATACGTCGGACCGGGCCTGGACGGGCCCACAGACTTCTAGCGTCGGGCTCGGGCGGGCCTTCGACACAACCAGCGGGCCCGGACTGGGCTCTGGCTCGAAAATTAGGCCCGTGCACGGCTCTAATACAAATAAAATAATAATAATCATCATAATAATTTTGGTGCTCTTTATCTTCAATATGAGATATAATATTACTAGGCGCCAGGGCCGTTACATATCTGCATGTATTACACCCGCTCGAAGTAAACGAAATTACGGGGGGATTCTTAGATCGTTCGGAGAACGTTAAGGCGAAACTGTTGTGGCAGCTGCCTGTCTACACCAATGATGCCTTCTCAGAACGACTGCGTCGCATTACAGCCACATGTTGCTCTTCTCGGCCTGTTGCCGCATCTTCAAGCATAGCCGTTCACTCGCGACTCAGACGAGTGTCATTTCGAACTGCTCGAGCCTCGTCCGCCATGATGTAGTTTCTCAGTCTTCTACCCTCGACTAAAGCCTGGTCAGTTTGTACTTACATTTATATTTTTAAATATTTTGTTACGCACGAAAACACCACAACGATGGACTTGAACGCGCAAAGGAAGCGCTCACGTGTTATTTTATTTAATTTTTTTTTGGCTCACGCGAACCCTGAATTCCCCAAGTTCCTCCGTTCATAGGGAAGACACTTGCCCGAAGTCTTTTTGAGTGGTGTAGCTGACATTAGAAAAACTAGGTCTCATTAAATAATTCTCTACATCCTGAAGAGGTACTTATGAACCGAGTGCGAAGCAGTAACAAAACCGAAGTTCGCAAGTCAACGTCGTGCAATGGTTCTTGTTGGGCAAAAATTCCGAGGTACCGTGCGCTGAGGCGCAATAAGGAACCCCGGATACCTGAAAACAAGAAAAAAGGCATCGCACCGATGCTACCCGAAAACAACATTCCAGGAAAGGACGCCACCATAGACATCCCTATGGTAGAACTATACCATTACACATCATTTAGGGAACTCCCAAAGCAGATGCTGCGTCGATTTCTCATTATTGAATCTAAAGCGTTGCTATTTTACCTTGGACGTGCCGGTCAGGAAACAGTGTTTTGTTATTCGGACGTTCGAATTTATACGACGAAAGTCTGCCTGCTACGTTAATTTTTGTGCAGAAGTGGAATCTTAGAGTCAAGTAACAGCAAGAGAGACAACTGATCTTCCGAGAGAAACCTCTTAACTGAACCGCAATGTCATTAGCCAGCTATAGTCCTTGTCGCGGCTGTTACGTGGCTGTTACTTAACTGTACGATTGAACTTCTGCGCAGAAATTAACGTGGCAGGCAGACTTCCGTCGTTTAAATTCGAATGCATTCAAGAAATCAATGTTCTGGCGGTGCACTGAATGTTACTGCCTGAGACGTGCAGGGTGCCTTAGCTATCTCTAGCCAGTATAAAAATATGGCGACGCACTCAACAATATTGTATAATATTGTTACCGTCATATTTAGTTTGGGTACGTGCATCGGTGTAGCGGGGAACAGGGCAGTTGGAGACGAAGAGGACGTTCGCCTAATGACCATTCGCTAACCTGGGGCTGAGCTTCACAATTGACAGTGCACTAACCTTTGGTGCTTAGGCTCTCGGCTTCAGCCACAGGAACGCTTTTGATGCCGTTAGTAGATACCTTCATGAAACAAAATGAATGCGACTTTAAATCCCTACTTGTATAAGTATTATGATAGCAGTAATGAGTTATCTCAAAACTGAAAATTTGTATTTTTTTTTGTTTTTTTTTATCTGTTACTGTAATTTCTCATCAAGATCGGGAATATAGCGTCTGATCTGAACAATTATTGCACTCTTCCCGTTTTTACGTACGTTTTTTTCTTCCTTTTGGTATCAATATTTATAATACTTCAAATGTCAAAACAAAAAAAAATTGATATAATCAATTCTTGGCCAATCCCCCTGAGTGGGTATGAACCATGGTAGAGGCATCATCATCATCACCAATGTCCTCGGTGCACGCTCGTCCACCTTCGTGTCTACGGTGACGTCGTCTCTGAATAAACCATTTCGTAGATTTCGTAGACGAAACAATATGATTTCCTCGACTGCAAGCTTCCTGGCTGTCCTTACTATAAACGATATCCTCTCCTCTCGACCGTTAATGACCAGGTTAAGCAGGCGCAGCGGCAATTGCTCGCGTTGCCTCTAGCGAAATGTGCGTCATTGCACATTCACCGCTGTCATCACTGCACTGCCGACGCAGCACGCTCGGCTAAATGCTATGGTCCTGTCCACGCGGAACGTTAGAGAGCACTGCAAACACGGCGAGTGTAGTCGCGCAAGCGTGGTATTTTTTTGTATTTCGTGGGCATCGGTAGTTAGCCGAAAACGCGAATACTTCATAGATGAAAAAGTTAGAAACTGTCTAGTCGGACGTTTTGCAAACTGATCTACAACTTTCTGACTGTAATTTTTTGCCCAACTTCGCTGCTTCAAATGTTAGTCAAGTAAAAATGTCTAATTAAGTAATGGAGAAGAACACACCAAATCCGGCACCTTGTGGGAATCGCTTTCATGCGAAGCAGTCGGCGAGGAATTGCGTATGCTGGAATTTTTTTGGCTTTGAGCCAAGCATCATGAGGGGGCATCGACGTGTTTTTGTAAGTGCCGTAGTTGTGTACACATCGTGGGCTTCCCAGGAACGTCGACTATAGTGGTGCTTAAAGGGCAACTTATGGTTTGACGTAATGTCAACACTCACGTGAGAGCACGACGTCAGTATTATCAAAACGAAGTGCACTTTGCGGTGGAGTGATGTGAATGTTATACGCAGCTTTCATAAGCGTATTCCTACTGGATCGAGCAACGCTTGAATATAGCTTGCTGCATGATAGAAATAAAAATGTAATGTTTATTAGACTACTTACTGTTAAAGCGAAGCCAATACTGAAACAACCATTGACGTTAACCCGACATGACGCCTGTGTCATCACATGTTATGGCTTATTGTTTGTTATAAAATTATGTAACCAGCAATGCAACCACAATCGACGTTGCACCGACATTACGCTTGCATATGGTTATTTCCAAGGCAGTGTCAAGACCTGGCGTGGCTCTATGGTTGAATACCTCTGCCACGCACAACGCTTGGGTTCTATTCCTGCTGAGATTCTGATTTTTACTGCGTGCGTTCGGCGGGTCAACGCTGCCTGTTTCAGTTTTTCTTGACGCTCTCGCATTTAAATTACCAATGTCTCTTCTCACCGTTGTTGTGTAGATATACACTGTCAATCACCTGTGGCGCAAACCCACATACCGCAACCCGTGGTATACGGAAATGTGCCACAGGAGTCTGAAGGAATGGATTTGACAATGTACGCGGCAGGATTTTCACGTTATTTACGTCATGAGCACACGGTGATATTCTTCAAACCCTCTCACCGTCCCATGAAAATGTTGGTCTATATTAATTGAAGGAGCCGATCACGAGACTACCCACACGTAGGTGGCTAGATAGAGAGAGAGATACGTAGATAGAAACGCACAAAATATCTTCGGTTCGCTAAGGAATGCTTCGCATTTAAAGTAGTGTGATGTACTCTTAGCAGTAGCCGATAACATGCATTTGGTCGTGTCGTCATAGAAGTGTGTCGTGACATTTTTAATCTCTGGCTGGGGATAACTGGGGCACCCTGCATATGAACTCGTACCATTGTTATTAAGCCGAATACGTGCATCACGAGAAATTCTGCAAAATAACAATAAAAGAGCGAAGCAGATGCAGATAGGGCTAGGATCAGGAATTAAGCGTACTCTTGAAATGCGCCTTCTGTGTATGCGCAAGTAAAATTCACTGAATATATCTACACTCTACACTTTGATAGATATATTAGTCGCAGTATGTTTCACTGTATAATACTTCTGTCGCCAAGCCTTGACGGACTGTCACCTTGCCTGTTGCGGTGAATTTGTCACTTCGCTGGCATTTTGGATTGAACACTACGCGGAAACTTTTGCTCGCACGCCTGGGAAGACGTCACAGTCTTGATGTGTATCCTCGTACGAGAAAGAACTCAATCTTCAGGAAGTGACCTTTCCTATAACCGAATATATATTCATGGAATTAAATATAACAGTTCTTCTTTGAAGACTGACAGGTTTTATTACTTTTACATGTTACACCATGCGCTGAATATGAAAAGAAAATACCGCATATGAAAACTACATTAACTGATATGTTTTGCTTCACGAAAGTGTGTATTACAGTTGCCAAAGCGTAGACTCGTTGCCCGACCCCGTAGCCCCGCGTATGAATATTTTATGCAGAGGGGTGGATGAGATAATGTATGGAATGGCGAATTAATCTACAATTCTTCTACAATGTGCTAAATATTGGAAAAGTGCTCAGACTTCACGAAGTTTTTAAAAAGTTTTGCGTCATTTGAGCAGTAAAAAGTGTCGTAGTGGCTGTTATGCTGTCATCAGATGCCAACAGAAACGGTCGCGGGTAGCCCTACCACATCGTGGTTGCGCAGACATGATGTTCACGAGGAAAGCAGCTGGGAATGAGAGAGAGATAAACGCAGCTCATGAAACTCCTCAGCTGTTCTGTTCGAAGTTTTCAAGAAGAGAAGCCAGTACCCCTGCTTTCCATCTCCCTTGCAGGCACGCGACAGCCTGGTTGGTGTATATATCGAACTATTTTCATAACTCTCCTCACGGCATGGGCTAAAGCGCTAAATAGCCATTCGAACTACGCTTGTCACCATCCGTGCTGTAGGTATATACGTTTCATTTCAAACGAATTGCACATAAAAAGTGTCCTCTAACTGTTATGCACGCCTCCATTGCTTTCTCAACAAAAAAGCCCTTTGAGCACAGCGGCAACAGGAGCAATAAAAAGTTTGTGGAACATAATATCCAAAAAACATACTTCTTTCGCCTAAAAGACGTGTTATCCATTTACGGTGGCTACAGGGTAAGTATGACATCTTGCGGCAATCGACGAATACGGTAGACCCATTCATGATTACATCATGTTAAGGCTCATCTCCGTGACAAAAAAAAAAAAAAAAAGTCCATGGGCGAAATATTGAGCGGCTCGCGCCCCTGCTTCAGAATGCTTGGAGGATTTACCTTGCCTGATAATATTTGTTCTTCCACTAAATGTTGCTGCGATTACCGTAACCTCAATTCCATTCCGTAGCTGCCACCGATCCTTTCGCCACTCGCGTGATTGCATCGTTCGGACGAATTTTGTCGGTTACTCTCTGACACCGACACACAATAAGTGCTCCCACAAGTCGTGCTTCTGTCGACGACAAACTTCGATGACTCTGGCCACCCTTTTAACATTCACACGAATCACTAAACAACTTTCTTTACCCGAAGGCTGCCGAAAGCTTCGGGTTGCCCTAAAAGAAAAGTTGTGCGTATGTTAATTCTTCGTCGGTTTTTCGTACGAAGCTTAAAAAAGATACAGCCATCGTGTTTGAACAGAGGGTATCAGTTTGCACACCAGTTTAGCCAAAATGAATTTTCGCTTTGATACTGACCGCCTATTGGCAGTTTGTACTTCAATTATATTTAAATGATCAGATTGACTCCCTATACTACTTTTTGTGCTCGATCAAGAGAAACTGGCATGCCAGCTTGTAAACAGTTGTGAACAGTGAGGGCTACATTTCTGTGCGTGTATGAATGGAGGTTATTACCGACCAATAAACCAACTTGATGTAGCGTTCATCAAAATGTTCGCATATGATCATAATAGGGCCTCACAGACAAGAAACATGAGACCTAAGGGGATCAAGAGACACGCTGAGAGTACTACGACAAAATCCTACACACTATGTACCTAAACAAAGTGCACATGTACGAACTGCTAAGCTCTAGGGGAAGTTCTAACGAAAATAACGTCCCGCGAATTTTGCATGAAAACTACCACGTGTGCCTCTCGGGTCGGCAAGAATGTAAAATAAAAATGCGAACGAAGGAAACAACGGAAGCACCCCATATTTGCCAAACACACAAAAAGTATTGGAAATAGAGCGCGATAAGAGATAATAAAAGCCCAATATACGGTAGCTAATAATGAGAACTAACGGACAATGATGCCAAGGAAAGTATACGGGATGTTAATAGAAGTAATTGTAATGTAAATGAGAAGAAAGTAAAGTGGACGAAATGTCAAACTGCCGCCGGCAGGGACCGAGACAAGAGAACCTGCGGACGGCAAGTTCCCTCTTGCTGTACTACACTATACTATACAAAGCTATGCCATGCTCTGCTGGCGGGTCCCGATCGACCAGTAGTGATGATGCTTGCCTTTGGATCACGGGAACGCGGAGTGGAAACCCGCCTCACCAAGAATATTTAGATGCGGAGCATCTTATGCCCGGGGCTTTGTCCGTCCCTTCCTCCCGCGTCCGGTCACTTTCATGAAGTAGGGAAACACCCACTATGCGAACCAGAACACTGTAGTACAACAAGGCCGTCAACCACCACCACAGTCACCAGAGTCATGGCCGAGAGCCCAGACTGGCTGCTTAGCAATGGCTAGGCAGGTGGTGGGTGCAAGTAAAGAATAACACGCACTACCGGTGGTGTCTGTCGCCCACGTTGACTCAATTCTTTGATCTTGCTTGCATGTGCTTGCGGGGGGTTTGTCCGTCCCTCCTTCCCGCGTCCCACACCTTCCTCTCACTCCTCTCCTACGCTCCCCCCTTTCTCTCCTCTAGGAATCCTCTACTCTACGGAGCGGCGCCCGCGTCCCACACAACCACAGCGCATGCGCGTAACGTCGCCCTCTCTCTCCTCTCCTACGCTCCCCCCCTTTCTCTCTAAGAATCCTCTACTCTACGGAGCGGCGCCCGCGACCCACAGTGCATGCGCGTCCCCTCACCCTCTATCTCCTCTCCTGCGCTCCTCCCTTTCTCTCCTCTAGGAATCCTCTACTCTTCGGAACGGCGCCTGCATCCCACAGCGCATGCGCGTCCCCTCCCCCCTCTCTCTCCTCTCCTACGCTCCCCCCTTTCTCTCATCTAGGAATCATATACTCTACGAAACGGCGCGCACGAGAGGTGGCGCGACAGCTGCATACTCCGCTGAGGGCGCCACGGTAGTTCCGCGGTATGAAAATGACCGAGCGCGCGCGCCTCATTCTCTCTCCTGTGCAGCACCGCGATGAGCGCTCGGGCTGCTGCCGCGAAGCGGGAGCGGCAACTTTTCTCCCGCTCAAGCTAACCATCTCCCCCCGCTGCTTCGCATCCTCACATGGTTCCCTTTAGCGGGAGATGGGGAAGCTTTTTTTCGCCGAGAATTCTTCTGCTTGTTCTATCTATCTTTCTTTCTCCATTTCTGTACTCGCCCTCTTGCCCATCATGTCAATATATCCCACACCGGAGAAATCGCCACACATGTTTTAGGAGGGAAGCAGAAGTTGAACACGATGAAGAAGAGGACAAAGAGAGCACGTGCTAGTTCGTAATCTATACAAGGCACAACGTCTATACAAGGTACTCTGGACCTGACTTGGGACACACGCCGCCGACAGATCGCGCACGCCAAAGCTAAGGATCTACAAGGATTATCACGGTGTTGCAGAAAGCGTCAATGAACTTTGCTTTTTAATTCAGCCTGTGCGCCCAGTGAGTTCATTTTTCAATAACGTGTCCGGAAGTCAGCTAATATTTTTTCTGCATTGTCGCACATACTAAAAGATTTCTCAATAACCGCTTCAGCGGCGGTGGCTACGTTTGTGTACGCAACTTGTTTATGCTAGTTGTGTCAACTTGTGGCCAAGAAAGAGCAAGATACGTTGCTCATTGGACGAACACAACCTTCTCTATAGTGAACATGTCTTGACTTAACTGAATGTGCTGTGTATGACATTGCAATAAAGAACAGCGCAGAAAGACAGGGACAGAAGGGGCACAAACACGAGGCCAGATGACGAGATTAAAAGCCGAAGCTGCACAGAAAAACAGGAAGGCCCATGCGTAAGCATGGCGTCACTAGCACTTAGTGAGAATTAAAAGCTATTTCTAGATTTGTATAGTTAGATGAGTATGCGATTGTTATGAGTGGACGACAAGTGCAAGAGATTGTTGAACGGCTTTTTTTTTCATGTGTACGCTACATATTTCATGCATTGCGGCAAATAAAAATCAGTTGTGAGTCAACAGCGCTTGTGTTTGTTCCTGTAGGATTTAGGAAGATTTAATTAACTGCTAATTACATTTAATGACAGAAACTCATACGGAACAACACAATGCTCCATTTTTTTTTGGAATGTAATATTGAGTGCCTTGGAAATATGCTATGCGAATTTGACACATTTGAACACAGCGCGTCATAATTCGCGCCAGAAGGGGATAATATCGTAATCGGAAGAAATTGATGTGCTTGATTTTTTTCGTGAACATATAAAAATATATTTCAAACGTCATTCATTTGCCAATGACGGATTAGTCATCCTATAGTTCTCAGAACAAATTTTTATTCAACAAAATATACAAATAAAACATTTAAATAAAAATAAAAAAAGCCGGCAGATCCCACGCACTGCCAGGAAGGAGCAAATCATGCTTTACATAATTTGGATATCATGTTTTACATGTTAACACCTGTCATTTATGTTCGTCATACAGTCACGTCGCGTAATACCAATTTTGGTGTATATAAAGCTAGCAACTGGACGCAAGCGCACCACGAGTGTGGCATGTAAATGGCGTTGTAGATGACATGCATGCCAAGATTTTCGTGTTACCACCTGCCACTTATGTTCGTTATACTGTCACGCCACTCAATACCAAATTAGGTGTATATCAAGCTAACGAAACGGCCGCGAGCGCGCCATGAGCGTGGCATGCAAGTGATGTCGCACATGACAAGTCATGATTTCCATATTACCACTTGTCATTTATGTTCGTCATACAGTCACGTCACTCAATACCAAGTTTGGTGTCTATCAAGCTAACGAAACGGCCGCGAGCGCGCCATGAGCGTGGCATGCAAGTCATGTCGCACATGACAAGTCATGATTTCTAACCACTTGTCTTTTATGTTCGTCATACAGTCATGTCACTCAGTACCAAATTGGTGTATATCAAGCCAACGAAACGGCCGCGGGCGCGTCATGAACGTGGCATGCTAGTCATGTCGCACATGACAAGTCATGATTTCCATATTACCACTTGTCATTTATGTTCGCCATACAATCATGTAAATCAATACCAAATTTGGTGAATATCCAGCTAACGAAACAGCCGCGAGCGCGTCATGAGCGTGGCATGCAAGTCATGTCGCACATGACAAGTCATGATTTCCATAATACCACTTGTCATTTATGTTCGTCTTACAGTCACGTCACTCAATCCCAAATTTGGTTTATATCAAGCTAACGAAACGGCCGCCAGCACGCCATGAGCGTGGCATGTAAATCATACTTTTAATGGCCAGTTAGTGTTGATTTTCATTATATGAACAACCATTTTATGTTCGTCATACAGTGATGTTATGCCATACCAAATTTGGTAGAAATCCCATTAACGATACGGCCAGGAGAGCAGAAAGTCGTAGGCGGCTAGATAGATAGATAGATAGATAGATAGATAGATAGATAGATAGATAGATAGATAGATAGATAGATAGATAGATAGATAGATAGATAGATAGATAGATAGATAGATACGCTAAAAGTCGGCGAAGTTCGCTAAGAAATGCTTCGCATTTAATAAGGAATAAACGAAGCACCTGAAGTAGCACCGTAAGCGTAAGTCCACGCGAACAGTCTGCTTTAAACGGCGGTAACTCCTCAGCCTTATTTGTTTTTGGTGTAGGGAATTTAGGCAAAAAGCGCTTTCTCAAAAGTCGGAGACGCGAAAATACGGTTTGAAGGCACGCATCACACACCCGAAATGTATAGCGCGGCAGAGCGCTTAAATGGGCCCGGAGTTCCCCTGCTGCCACCTTTCGCAAAGCGGCGGCAACTCAAGAGCTTTCGGGTAATGCGCGGCGCATAGGCGAAGTGGCGCCGTTTGGTCCTCTCCTGTTCTCTACACGGATAAAAGGAAGCTGGGGCCCCATCGCATTTTCCTACCTCCTTGGTTCTGTCTCCGTGACCCTCTCTTCAAATGCACTAGAGCACTACAACTTCGGTGAGCGGGAACCACGGCGCCAGTAGCAGCATTCCGCACAAGCAACGCCTCTTGGAAAGCGTGCACAGTGCTTTCTGTAATCGTCGACAGATGGCGAAAGAAGTCCACTAGTTCTTTTCTCCGTGCACGACGTACAGCAAATGCGGGGGTATTTATGCCCTCGCGGATCGGCGTTCTCCCGGCCTCGAGAAACTTAGAAACTGGTAGATGGAGTACTGCAGTTCGATAAATCAACAATGCAGTTTTTCTTTTTTTCGTGTATGCAGGAGACGCCGGACACTCAGTAAAGGCGCCATTTAACACGCTGTCTTTTTCTTTTTTTTATTATTATTTTTTACACTGAAGCTGCCCTAAGCTAGCCTGTGCCATAGTAGTAATAGTGGTAATCGGGGTCCGCAGTAAACTCCTGGCGGATCCATTGGATGAGCCAGCAGGTCACGTAATCTTGCTTTGACCGATGTCTTGCAAGCGCGCGCATTTGAAATCTAGTATGGGTACACCACATCGCGTGATCTCGCTCGCCTGCGAGGCTCGTGCTCTTTCCTAACGAAATGTGATATCGCTAGCCATTCGTATAGACCCGCGTACGCCTGAGCAAGGTTCTCCATTAGGGGGTGCGAAGTGGGCTAAGTTTCAACACAGCGCCCCTCTCCCACTTCCCAACCTTACAACGAGGCCCTTAGGCTAGGTCAGGGGGTTCTCAAGCATGTTCGTCCCAGGGAACCCTGCTGAGCTCCTCTAAGTGCCAAGGAATCCTCCCCCCCCGCCCGCGCTTTCATGCACGCATTTTAGAGGCGAAGATCCTTAAGGTCGAGGCTTGTACATCACTCCGCCGGTGTGGCGCGGTGTAGCCACGCTAGTGCGATGACAATGACGCTGCCACCACGGCACAGCACATGCAAGGTAACCATTATACGCCATGACGATGGTGCTAATGACGATGAAGAATAAGCGCGTTCCAGACCAGAAATTCTCTTTCTGCCATCACGGCACAGCACTCGGAATGTACCCACTATACGTCATAACGACGACGATGACGCTGATGACGATGAAGAATAAGCGCGTTCCAGACCACACACTCTCTTTTTGCCATGGATGAAAACGATCGCGAACGCGCTCCCACCCGCGAAAGGCCAAAACGGCAACGCCGACAACAAGCTGCTACCCTGAGGACGCGGGAAGCGGCGGCTCCACGGCAAAAACACATTGTATATACTGTACACACGCGTTGTCACTCATTTACATGCGCGAGTGGGCAATGTCACGGGTGATTTACGGTAAGAACGATCCCCAAGTGCTTCGCCCACTCATCATGATTCACTTCGTGGAAATGCAAAATTTTTTTTCATTCGGTTCACGCTACATTCCCGTGCAATAAATGCAAAAGCAAGGGTATATGAAAATTTATTCACTGACATGCAACTTAACTCACTTTCCTTGCACCATCAAATCGATGCGAGGCTGAGTAACACACAGGGCCAGCCACATGTCGGCTGTTGGATTCAGCCAATTCCTGTGCTTATTTTTCAGATAAGCTACTGTCGAGAATGCCGGCTCACAAGCATATGTTGCTGCAAATGGCAACAGCATGTCTACTGCCTTATCTTCGGTACGTATCTTCAAACAGGAGAAATGCGCGTAGGGGTAATGTAAGGGCTCCGAGATTCAAGTGCAGTAGCTTAATCGCGCGGCCCGTTTTCGGAGTCTGGCTGGCTACAAGCTGCCGGCGGGTTTATTGCACAGCTCGCGCGTTTCTGTTATGCACTGATATGTGCTTATTGACACTCGGGCGTGGGTAATGGAGGTTCCTTCAATCAATCACACCTCCGGTTCACCGTTTAAGCGACTTGGCGTCACCAGAGCCAGGGAAAATTTATCAAAGGCTCGTGGAACCCCTAGGTTCCGTGGAATCCACTTTGAGAAGCCATGAGCTAGGTATTGGGGGCGAGGAGGTGGGGTGCCCCATTCCCCTGCCCCCACCGTGCGCACGCTTTGGTAGAACGGTGCGTTAGACGTCACTGTCACGAATTTCCACGGTCTAGCAATAGACAGGACACCTTTGTACCCCACAAATAATTTATCTGAACGATGAAAGAACCCCGCACACATTCAAACCCTTTAAGCACCGCACACGTATTTACACAATAAATAATCCATCTAGAAATAAGCAACGCTACACGTTCTACGCGCAATGTCCCCAAGAGCGAAGACATAAACGTCCTGACCGTCAGCTGCGACGCGGCGGCCGTTCCCTCGACGTGTCGTCAGACGTCGGTCTTGCTGTGTCGACGTGGCGATGACGGACGATCTTCAGAAGCGTGGCGCCAGACCAGCGTGGCACCTGACGTGGTCTCCAGCGCGCCGAGCCAAGGACATTGGAAGGTGGTGGGCCATGGCCACAGGGTGCAGCACGGTGACGGTCAGGCCCGGAACGACGTGGTCAACCAGGACGTCTCCAGGTCATGGCTGGAGAACCAACTCCCACGCTTTTCGCACACCTCCGCCCTGCCCGCTCTTCGTCTTCTCCCTTGCTCCGCACGTGCTCCTTCGAACACCACCACTCTTCCTTTTTCTCTTCTATGCCTTCTTTTTCATCAAGTTTCAATAGACGTCTTCTTCTTCTTCTTCATTCGCTTTTACTCGTGACAGTCACCGTGCCGACGACGTAGTGCTGCGAAGTTGCGGAGCCGAAACCAAGCTCCAGCGGAAAGTCAACGACTCCGAACTGCGAGCTCGCGAAGCAGAAGCCACATTGCAGCGAAGGGTTGCCGCCAATGGCGCGGTCAGGAATAGAGAGGTTGGGGTGCGGTCCAAACCTCTCTCCGAGGTGTTCCAAGTTTGTATGTGCATGCATACGAGCATACATGCGAACGCACGCAAGAGCGTACATGAAATGAAGTGGCAACCCCCCTCACCCCACCAATCTGAAAAAAAAAAAATTCTCGCTGCTCCCCCTTTTGCCAACACGACTGAGGGCAGCAAATACCACTACGAACGAAGTGCAGTGCCTTAACTAGAAGTTTATATACAAACAGTAAACTAACCACAAAATTATGGCTCCAATCCATGCTGTGAAGGCGGTTGGACAATGAAGTTTTAAGCAACACCTAGAACGATTTCCATTGCGGCGTAGCTTGAATGGCCTGCCGCATTCGAATAGTAAAATAGTGAAATTGACGTCTAACCTTCGACAGGAGCGATAGCCAAAAAGTGCGTCTGATTTTGCAGACCGGCCATGCGCATTTCATTGCACACAACCCTCTGACTGGACGTCCACAGCCATGACGCACTGCTTTGGGTAATCGA
Source organism: Rhipicephalus appendiculatus (assembly GCA_030522465.1). Lineage (NCBI taxonomy): Eukaryota > Metazoa > Arthropoda > Arachnida > Ixodida > Ixodidae > Rhipicephalus > Rhipicephalus appendiculatus. The sequence goes on from JALIZH010007068.1 coordinate 43,252, forward strand.
AGTCGTCAACGTCCATTAGCCTCTCGACCTCATCTTCGTCTTTCTCCACTTCGTCCGGGTGTTCGTTGAAACAAATATTGTTGAACTTCTAAAGCGGACACTGCACAAGAACATCTCGTATATTGAGAATCTGCACCCTGAAACGACTGATAGCATTGCACCTTCGTCTCTTACGCTGAACGCTTACGAGGAGCGGCGTCGAGAACGTCTTATTGAATTTAGAATCTGCACCCGTGAGGCGGAGCGTTCTTGCACGACGCCGTATTTCTTTTTTTTTTTTGCCCAAGCGTTTATTGCCCACGTGTTTCTTTTTTGTTTCATTTTTTTTTTTACTGTAGAGATGAAACCATTGCGCTCTAGATGTATGCAGCGCTTTGCTGTAAAAACTAGGAATCGGTGAGACAATGTAAACATAGGGTAGGAAACATTCAAATCTGGTGTTGATAGTGATGCGTGCATTATTCGATGGCGACAGCCTCTTTCGCTACCTAATTCCTTTGTGTCTTCGTGTTTTCTGTGTATCCAAATCAAATAATAATAATAATAATAATAATAATAATAATAATAATAATAATAATAATAATAATAATAATAATAATAATAATAATAATAATAATAATAATAATAATCATAATAATAATAATAATAAGGACGAGTAGTAATGCCAAAGTGACATCGATCGTGTGGTTGGTTTTAATGATTGGATCGGGAATGTAGCCTATAAAACAACACGTATTACAAACGCGACGATTGTATGCGAACCTAGTTCACAAACCGTGAGTAGTTTCTAAAAATCCAGTAGCAACATCAACGACAGGCGTGCGACATCCGCACTAGCGTCAAATTGAAGGAGCTTGTAGAGCAAGCGCTTAAATTCAGGATATGGAGTGGCGTTTTCGACGCATCAAACCTCGGGCGACGCAGTCGGATACGCAAGCCGGTGACGGCAGCCAATGCTACAGCCGAAATAGCTCTAGCATTGTGATTACACAGATGACGTGGGATGCAGAACAGGTTAATTCACATATGAGAGCTAATTTTGAAGTCCTCCTATGCATTCGTTGTTCCCTCAGTTTTCGGTAGGATATGCGTCAGCTGACTTACACGCAGATGTGACTCATAATCTCTTCTCGGAAAAAGCACACATATTTCGCATTGTTATTAGAAGCGCCTTATCATCAATTATATGGCTGGAGGGCCTTTTTGATGTTAGGCTTTTGATTCAAACGGTTGTACGTATGTACCTAAGACGCGTGATACCAAAGACACTACGAACTTTTTATTCCAAGTGCTGAAAGCTTTTATTTTTCGTAAGCTAAACGCACCGAAAAACCTCGACAAACTAAGAGGCTACCAGCTTCGCTCTAATATTGAGCTAAGCTCAGAGTTGCCAGATGCTACCGAGCTAACAATCAAATAATCATCACAAAAGAATCCCAAAGGAAGCGGAAATTCTATGAGTTTTCCAATTCTTAGAAATATTTAATTATATTAGAAGAATGTCCCTCAATTAAGAAGTGCATTTGAAAAAGTCGCTTCAAATATTTTGTAGAGCGAAAATATGCGCAACCAAGAACGAACGCACATGGTTATTTTTTCGCCAGGCCAGTTTCCAATTCGGTTCAATGCGCGTTTGCCAGTGAATGATTAACGTTACTTGTTGATTCCCCACGTATGTTTGACTTCAACACTGAACTGCTCAAAGTCATCGACAAACGAGGAATTAAAGAACGACAAATAAACTATTGGTCACTAAAATAGCTATATTTTCTGCGGAGATGCAAATAAGCAAAAAAAAAAAACGCTACAAGCGACTGGAATATTTTACAAGCCACTCGGCGAAAAAGTGAACCCACATATCCGCTTAATATATGTGGAACTGGCAACTCAGGCTAGCTGATGTGCCCTAACGTACTGAAAGCAGCCGTCCAATGCATTTTAGCTGAACTTAAAAATGCTGGACGTAATATCGAGATTCCTAACTAACAACTCCTCACAGGTTCCGATGTCTTACTATCAAATACAAGTTACGAAAAGTAAGTTATCAAATAGTTATATGCGAGAGTAGGCTTTTTCCTTATAGACGATTTCAAGATTGCGATAACAGCAGCAACCTTTGTACCCCAAGAAACTTCCGGTCACCTGATTTATCAGCCCCTAACACCGAAACCGAAAGCGCGTTTTCAAGTTGTTTCAGGGTAAGGAAAGTCTTTCTTTAGTTTTTTAGATAAAAAGAAGGTGCATAAAGTTCAAAGAAATCTGTTATATTCTCTGTGTAGCTCAAAAGAACATTTATTAGAAAATATTTTGCCAAATAGGGAAGGAAAGTGTAGAAAATCAGCCGGCTACTCGCTGAGTCTCTTCTTGCCCGCCGGTGCTATTATAGGCACATCGGTGGACTAAACCGGATGCCGTCGAGGGCCTGTGTTTGTAAACAGTGAAAGGGTCTATACTTTTAAATAATTCTTCAGCTTGGTACCGTTTTATCGCAGGCGGATCTCCACATATCGAACAGTTAGGAAGGCGAACTTCCAACGCTGTCTCGATCTGACACATACTTTCGGGGCATTCGACGAATCGACTGCTGGGATTGAAACGCTCCGAGCGAAACTATGCGCGTCACATAACAGTTATATATCAATTGAAGCGCCTTCCTAGCCGTTAAAAAGTGACATCACTTTCAAAATAAGAGATATGCTCACTGCCTATTGCCTCTAACTTTAACATGCCAAGATGAACGTATTAATGAAAGTTTTCTGCAAGAAGACACAGAAAAACACACAAGAGTAGCCATAAATATTCGGATGAGAATAATCTTCCCCCGAAAAAGAATAAACAGACTTTTACGTGTTGGTATACCGCTCTTTGTTTCATCGATTCATGTCCAATTAGTAAGGTGTAATACCAAAAATAGCGCGTGTAAAATTGATATCTTGGTTGATTTCATTGAGCGGTACGAAACATGGTAAATTTAGTGATATCCAAGGCGTCAATCGTGTGGTATACTTTGTTGGCATAATAATATAGGACACAAAGTACACGTTTCACCAGATGAAGCAGCATGTGATAAATGTTTTATTAAAGACAAGTAAACTTGGAAGGCTTATTCAAATCAAAATCACTAGTTCACGCGGTGATGAGGCAATCTTCGGGTGCAACGAGATGAGTCAGCGGAGTGCGTTTTTTGTTCGGCAAGAGGAATTTATTGCCACTTTTAGCAGCTGCGCCGATCCATCTATAGCAGTTCAAGCTTGCTGCGCTATTACAGTTGAGTCACGCAGAAACGATATTAACGTTACCCTTCTGACATTTATTTCATGGATGCGATGATCAATCCTTAATGTTTCCTTAAAGTTTCACGGCGACATGCGCAAAGAAGTACGCTCACTTGGAATGACGAAAAAATATTTGTCACCAATTGTCACACTACATCAGTTGAGCATGCGCCGCTTAGGCGAGAAAGAGATATAATGCGATGGTAATTAACATCGTGAAATATTTGCGTTAGGGCTTCTACGGAAACGTTAACCAAATAAATGCTAACTCTGTTCATCAGGTGCGTCTTAGCAGGTAGTGTCCTTCTTGTGCACGGATTTACCGATGACATAGGACAACAGCGCATCGAGTTCCCGGCCGCTCTTCAATCATACGAGGCGACAATATAAACCCTACGTGAGTTACCTGCTTGCATATTTCCATGCACTAAATATTTTTTCATGAATATCACATAAAGTACACTCGGATGTTAACCTTATAAGGAGAACAAAGATCACATGCCGCAGTGGGACCGATGACCATCGGAGGTTGGGTTGTGCCTTGCTGGGTTGTTTCGTCGGACATTTCTGGAGAGCGGGCAGTCTCCTGTTTCGGAGTGCCAGGTTGAGTACCAAGCGAGTCCACCGCTCTAGGAACGGGGTTTATTGGCGACAAGAAGCACTTAAGAAAGAGGTTTACGGACGCTGAAGGCGGGTGGTGAAAACCGACACAAGAATCACAGTCCTCGCGCCAGCAGCTCACGCTCGGCTTTTCCAGCTAAGGTAGTGGCCCACTGCGGTATTTTATCTTCCTTCCTACACCCTGATCGCAAATTAACCGAATCTTAAGGCGTTGCTAAGAGGCGCCCATTCGCGTGCCTCCAGTGGTTGGCATTAATGATATAACACCAAAGGGAAAATGTGAGGGCGAAGGCGGTCCACAATGCAGAGTGAGTTGCAATGATACTCAAAAGAGAGGAGAAGAGCGTAGTAATGCACAGCGGAAGCATGATAACGAAGGTGGAAGAGGAAAATAGTGACAGAGAAAGCATCGTCCTTTGGGATTTCCTTTTCATTTCACAAATCCCACTGCCGCAAGATTCAGGGCCGATCCCCCGTGATGGGTTGAACCACTCCTCTAGGACCCAACCGACCAACTAACCAACCAACTTGGCTGCATAAGCGGATGGTCATTATGCAGCGGCTAAGGCATAGCGCCGGCTAGGGGCACCGTCGTCCGTTCGGCTTGGAATTCATTCATCGGTAAAATGCGCGTGAGCGACTCCGCAGATATCATAAATGAAAACGACACGGTGCATGAGCAGAGGTCTCTTTGTGGAGAGTGCTGTGAAACGCCCCGCATATCAACCCAATCTGCGTTACACATGGCTACAAGTATCATGGTTGGCGTCATCGCCAACCGCACTACCTACTCTCAGCGTTCTCCTGAGGATACAGACAAATATTCGTATATCGAACTCACAGAAAAACTGGAATTAGTAATATATTGTACAGTTCGATGTGAAACGTTTAAATTAGTTTAGTGAAGCTACCATTTACTTAATTCCAAATTCTGTGGGCAAGTTGGCTTCGCGGCAAAGCTTCACGATAATGCAAGCAATCGAGCTACAAGGCAATATTTCCAAAAATATTTAGAGCGCAGACGTACGGCACATTCAATGTGCGGGTGTGACGCACGATTTGCTCAGGCAAAGATTCTTGGGAGAAGCACAAGAAAGACAGCACGTGTAGTGTTAGAGGATTTTTTCGTTGAAAAGGATCAGCACCGCTATTTAAGAAAACCCTCGCTATATTTGTCTCCCGGTGAAATTCAATTGCTCTATTCCAGGCTGTGAGAACAAAAAAGGTATGCTTTTGACAATATGGGCAGTTGCCTTCGGTTATGTTAATGCGCGCATGTGCTACATGTTGTATATTTCGTGAAACATCGTTTAGGACTCTCAAGACTATTCTATTTCTCTCAAGCATGAAACCCACAGCCCAAAACCAAATGGTGATGATGGGTATGTACATTGAGAATATGAAGCGCATAAATAATTCTCACCCTAATTTTCCCTGCGCGTGCGAGCTGCTGGCCCGGCTGTGACTTAGACGGGAAAGGTACAGGGAACGAATGGCTTGAGATTGGAAAACCTGAACTGTCTCAGAAACACGGTAACGACGGTCCGAAGAAACCTGGGGGTGACAAGTGGTTCACTGGGTAGCACGAAAAGTCGAGCTAGTTGGTATGAATGCATATTTGAAAAGCACAAAAAGACCAAGGACACAGGCGAGTAAGACGATACAGGCGCTAACTTTCAACTGACGTTTATTCGGAAAGACAACATATATACATATAACAACTGGTCATGCGCAATGACTCCGTCTAACAGCAAAATCATAATCAGCACTTCAATTTACTATCTTAGAACCCTGAGATCTGCAAACCAAGTTCCTGATCAGACGGGGATAAAGACGGGTGGCTTATGCATTTCTCTCCCAATCTCCCAATGCAAAAACCTTCGGCTACCTCTCTAGCTGTTTGATCGCCGTTTTAGAATAGTGCAGTTGCGTCATCAAAACACGCGGTACATTTGCACTCAGCGCAGTGAAGGGACAGGTGGCTACTTGGCCTGCGTTTCAAGGAAGAATGGTGTTCGCGGTGTCGAACGTTTACACACCGTCCCGATTGTCCGACATACGCGCGACCACATGACATTGGCAACTGGTATACAACACCACTCTTGTTGCATTCCGTGAACTTCATGGTATGGCGCATATCACATTTTTTAGACAAGTAATCGCTTCCTTTGCTGTACAGTCGCAATCTTTTTGAGAGTGAACACGGGATCGCGTGGCTTTCCGAGCTCCCAGCGCAGTTAAGCGGCAGCAGCGAGAATCATTGCACATGCGCAGTGAGTTCGGCGTGCGAGAATTTTACCGTCCCGCGCATTGCGTCAGGCAAGCAAGCGCCTATCGTCTGCTTCACGCGTACTGCAGCAAGGAAGCCATGTGCTTTAAAATGGCAAGAATTTTGAACTTGGAATTACGTCCCACACGATGCACGAATAAACCTGAATGTACGTTATATTTGGCTGGCGTCCCCAAGATCATTGTTGTTCTGTCGCTAAGCGCTTTCCCCGACGCACATTTTGAGTTCCCGCATGGCCTAGCGCCGGTACACAATGCAAGAGTTCTGAACGAGAACATAGGAAATGGTAGGGTCACAGTGCTCTGCTGGCTGGTGTGAACATTTGTGAAAATATATTGGAATATACATAAGAGCAGCCATGGTGCGACACCCTGTTCACGCAGCGACTGCGAACGAGCTCTAAGTATACCCGCTCGTAAAAAGGGGAAGAATCTTCGAGCTCATTACAACTTTCCGCCAGTGCTGTACTCGTCACTAACGTCCAGAATGGCAGCATTGTTTTTTTTCAAAGAGGCACACGATAAAATACGAATATAAGAGCAAGCAAAATTATTCCAGTTTACTGATACTACTTCCTCAAGTGTATCAGTCTTTTGTCAAACGTGCACCAAATACCAGTTTGGGTGTTTTCTTTCTTCTTTTTCTTTTTGCCTGTTTGTTGTGCGACTATACAAGAGCACGGGAAGAAGAAAACACGTACACTAGGTGACACGCCAAGCTTAAGAAGCACATCGTTTGAACTGAAAGCATCCAAATTTTAGTTGACACCATAATACGATCACCACCAAGGCCGGGAATGAGCTAGCAGACGACGCGTGAGCACTTCGATGACGTGATGCGCGCCAAGAGAAGCTACCCTCCTCGCGCATGCGCGCATATACTGTGCCATGTCGCCTGACGGCGCTAGTAGTACAGAAAGCCACGCTCTCCTGTGTTCACTCTCAAAAAGATTGCGACTGTACATACGTTCAACCGCGGGGCACACACGACTAAGTTTTCTTTTAGCGGAACATACCACATTTACATTGTACTTTCTGCCAATCTTTTTTAGGCGATGCGAGAGGCTATGGACATATGGGATGACAGTCGTTTTCATCTTCTCTGTCTCGCACGGTTTCTTCGAATCAGATGGCGATTTAAAATATTTTACTGCTCTCTCGCACGTTGCGAGCAATTACGAGGACGGGAAACCTGCCTGCGTCAATCGAGCAACCTGGCCTTCAAGACTCTGCTTCATCAGGTGGCAGCATGTCTTCGACAGTGCGGACTTAAAACAGGAAAACGCAATGCTGTTCTTAACTATTTTTGAATGTGAAGATTTGAAATTTAAAAGAGATTTTTGAGATCTTGGTGCATCATGTAACACGTGTGGTCAGACTTAAAAGATAACGTCACGTCTAAAAACTGCAGTTTGTTGCCCGTAGGCAGTTCATATGTAAAATTTAAACCATCACCTTGCTGTTTAAAGCAAGATAAAACTGTATCTTGGTTGTTGGGAGCTGTTCGCAGTTAGAGACTTTTAAAGATAAAACACTTTCGTGTTAAAAAAAAAGAGTGTTAGTCACTTTAGGACTTCGTTGTATACACGCTTCTTGTGTGGCTTGAATTGCAGATAGGCGACGTCGGAGATGGTTGCTTCAACAGCAATGACTGCCGAAAGCGCTTGTGCTGCGTACTGTTGGCGGACGGAGCTAGTTGCCAAAGACGTCCAAATACTGGCGGCCACTGCTCCGATGGCCAGGTCAAAGGGGGGCGATACGATGGGCAGTGTCCTTGTTTGAAGAAAAAAGGTAACGGTGTGTTTAATGCAAGCTTAACTATAGTTTTAGAATGCCAAGTCTTTACTGTTCTACATATGATTTAATATTCTACGTATGATTGTATCAAAACCGCTGGTGCATTGCTGGGACATACAGGTAATAGAGCATGGCTGTCGTTTTGTAGGGGTTGTGCTAAATACCGTTGCCACATCTTGTCATAAATGTTTTAGTTTATTTATTGCTTAGATTTTTGCTATTTACTATATACCGCGTCGTTTTGAAGCTGTCATGCAAAATACGCAATTTCTAAAGCAGCAGTCATGTGTTTTTATATGTGTTGCCGCGCACATTATTCACGTATGTTTTCTCACGCTTAAATGGCCAGCATTACTTGTTTCCTATCATAGGCTCATTCACGACGCGTCTTAGGTATCCTAAGCCCCTGATGCCATGCCCGAAATTTCAAAAAAAGAAAATGAGGATGGTTGTACGGGAAAAGGAAAAAGAAAGCCGTGATAAATTTCCGCTCCAATACGGGAACCAACGCCTCATGGACGGAAAAGATGACTCGCACATGCCACAAACGATCACAGACAAACCAGTGTGTCTCTAGCACGCCAAGTCGAGCTAGTTGGTATGAATGCATTTTCGAATAGCGCAAAAAAAAAAAAACAATAGGGACACAGACGAGTAAGACGATACAGGCGCTAACTTTCAACTGACGGTTATTTTTGCCGGGAAGACATAGAACAACTGGTCATGCGCAATGACTCCGTTTAACAGCAAAAGCATAATCAGCATTTCAATTTACTATGTTACAGCCCTGAGATCATCAAACCAAGTTCCTTATCAAACAGAGATAAAGATGTGTGTGTAGTGAAGAGAGGACGACGACGACACACGAACAAGCAAGCCAGCCTCAGTGTCAATAGCAGCAGGGGACACAAGCTCGCGCTTGCCCGGATTCAGGCTGCTGAACGCCCGCTCTTCGACGCTCTGCTCCTGACGCCTCACGACCTTCGCTGAAGTCTGCACGGCAATAAACCACGTCACATTTGGTGGAGGTACGTGGAGACCCAGTACCAACCTGGACCTTCGCTCCCGGAAACTACCCCCGGTTCGTGACCACATTACCAACATGGCCGAAGAGACCTCTCTGCAGTCTGGGACTTCGGCAGTCCACGTCACCTGCGGTGCCGTGTATCGCCAGCGAGATCCACCCATCTTCACCGGCTCAGGTGACTCGGACGTCGATGTCTGGCTGTCGAAATACGAACGTGTAAGTGCGAGCAACAAATGGGACGACCAAATGAAGCTTGGTTACGTCCAGTTCTACCTTGCGTACATCGCCCAGCTGTGGTATAACAACCACAAGAGGGACATTCCCACCTGGTCCGTCTTTAAGACTTCCATTACGGACGTCTTCGGTCGGCCATCGGCTCGCAAGCTTCGCGCAGAGCAGCGCTTGCGTCAACGGGTGCAGCAACCCGGCGAGAACTTCACGGGTTACATTGAAGATGTGCTGAACCTCTGCAACCGCGTCAACGACGCCATGACCGAAGAGGAAAAAATAAAGCACATCCTCAAGGGCATCGAGGACGACGCTTTTCAGATGTTGCTCGCAAGAAACCCCACCACAGTCGCTGCACTTGTGTCATTGTGTCAGAGTTTTGACAAGTTGCGTAGGCAGCGCTCGATCGCACGCCAAGCCCTCATGCCGACCGACCCACTATCGAGCTTGCACGTTACTGCTCGCCCTGCCGACCAACAACCACTCCTATCCACCATCAAGGAATTTATCCGTGAAGAGGTAGCGCGTCAGCTTTCGCTACTACCTCTCACGAACGAGCCGGCACAGACTTTGGCCCCTGACCTTAAAGCACGTAATTCGGACCCAAATTGCTGAGGCCCTACCATCTATGCCTCCACAGCCACCCGTCACGGCGCCGCTCACTTACGCTGCTATCGCTGCTCGGCCCCCCTCAGCAGCCTACGCCGTAAGCCCGACATGCGATTCCGATCCCTCCGTCGCCGCCGACCGTGAATTCTGCACCGCTTCACTACGCGGGGCCTTCGCCTCCGTATTTCTGCCGCCAAGACGCCTGGCGAACACCAGACAACCGGCCCATCTGCTTCGCCTGTGGTGTCGCTGGCCACGTCGCTTGCCACTGCCGCCGCCGACAACCTTCTTTCTTCGACAGCACGGTCACGCCTAATCCCTCATCCTCGGGCACACCACCCAAGTACGCCGCTGATACCCGACCATTGCGTTCCAATCACAGATCACCGTCTCCACCACGACGACGCTCTCCGTCACCTATGCGTCGCCGCTCCGCTACAGAGGAGGGAAACTGATTGCTGCAGTTCCGCAGGCAAGAGCTGCATGCAAGTCGAACTGTCCAAGGCATCCATGTGTTTCGCCGCAACATGTTATAGATGTCGATGTCGAAGGAACCGCCGCTGAAGCGCTCATTGACACAGGGGCCGCCGTTTCCGTCATCTCTGAGACACTGTGCCGCAAGATCAAGAAACTGACGACGTCGCTATCGGGACTAATGCTCCGTACTGCCAGCTCACAGTGCATTGCGCCGTCAGCAGTGTGTACAGCGCGAGTCACCATACAAGATGCACTTTACGTCACAGAGTTTTTCGTACTACCATCCTGCTCCCACGACATTATTCTCGGGTAGGACTTCCTCTCGAATCATAGCGCCATCATCGACTGTGCCCGTGCAGAAGTAGCTTTGACGCCGCTGCAGACATCTCTTTCGACGGATCGTCCTCACAAACTTGTCACTGAGGACACAGATATTCCCCCGAGGACGTGCGCCCTTGTAGCACTGACATGTACGACCGCACCGGACGGAGCAGCACTCTTTGCCCCGTCGGAAGTACTACTTCATCGTCGCGGCTTACGACTGCCCTTTGCCGTGCTGTCGATTACTTCTGGCGCTACGATAATGCTCGTTGCCAACACGTTGTCATTCGCTGTTACCTTGCTTCGTGGTGAATATTTGGGGCACGTACAAGACGTCGACCTCTTGCGTTCCCTGGACCTTTCGGAGGACCAATCCTACCTGCAACTGAACGCCATGATGTCACCTGTTACCACCACTTCAGCCCCAGACAATATCCGCCCATGTATTGCCGACGATCTACCGCCATCGCATCGTAGCGAACTTCTCGCTCTTCTGCAAGACTTTAGCTCATCCTTCGATTGCGCCCAGCCGACATTGGGCCGCACGACGAGTGTCACACACCACATCTACACCGGTTCACATGCTCCGTTACGCCAACGACCCTATCGAGTTTCCGCGACGGAACGGCGAATTATCAACGAACAAGTCGACGACATGCTAAAGCGCGCAGTGATCCAACCTTCCCAGAGCCCGTGGTCCTCTCCTGTCGTACTTGTGCGCAAGAAGGATGGATCAATACGGTTCTGTGTCGACTATCGCCGCCTCAATAAGATTACCCGAAAGGATGTGTATCCGTTGCCGCGCATTGATGATGCTGTCGATTGCTTACAAGGGGCAGAATATTTCTCGTCTCTCGATTTACGCTCAGGGTATTGGCATGTACCGATGGCTGACACCGATCGTGCGAAGACTGCTTTCGTCACTCCTGATGGGCTCTATGAATTCAACGTCATGCCGTTCGGATTGTGCTACGCCCCAGCTACTTTCGAACGGATGATGGACAACATCCTGCGCGGATACAGGTGGAACACCTGCCTTTGCTACCTTGACGGCATCGTAGTCTTTTCTAGAGATTTTCCGACTCACCTTGTTCGCCTTCGTGAGATTTTGACGTGCCTCACCGCAGCTGGTCTTCAACTTAACATCAAAAAGTGTCATTTTGCGGCGCGCCAGTTGACGATACAGGGGCACGTCGTCTGCAAGGAAGGTGTTCTGCCGGACCCAGCGAAACTCCGAGCCGTTGCCGAGTACCCCAAGCCCACTTGCATGAAGACGCTTCGAAGTTTCATTGGGCTGTGTTCATATTTCCGCCGATTAGTGCGTGATTTTGCTTCCATAATCGCCCCTCTTACCAATCTTCTGACAGCCTACAGCGGCCTATCTGCTTGGTCACGAGAGTGCGACACGTCTTTCGACACGCTACGACGCTTACTGACATCGCCTCCAATACTTCGCCACTTTGACCCTGATGCGCCAACGGAAATCCATACTGATGCCAGCGGCGTCAGCCTTGGTGCAGTGTTGGCTAAAAAAAAATTGACGGCAGATCCACGAGGTGAATGATGATGAGATTGGGCGAAGCTCCTGGAAGTAATCATCGGTTAAACCGTGAAATTTCTTCCGTTAATTCGCCCGATAAAAATGACGTGAAACGATTGATTAAATGTTTTATCAAACTTTTATTGCTGGTTTCCGTTGTCCTTTCATTATGACCGCTTTGTGGTCGGTGAAATGTAAGCTAAGTGGTTCTTGCACTGGTTGCAGCGGCATCCTTATCCATACTAGCACACACCGACGGCAACGAGCATCGTCAACTACAAACCTGTATCGCGATATGGTTTTGATTATAAAACCATTGCTTTAGAAAACACCTGGCGTCTTTCGTTAAGCAGCTGGCGTCTTTTCGTTTTGCTTTAGAAACATCTGGCGTCTTTTCGTTTCGCTTTTAGAAAACATTTGGCGTCTATCGTTGGTTTATTTCATCAATCAACGGCGTTTTGAACAAAATTTTTATTGTTTAATCACGCACAGGAGAAATCACACCAGGCACTACCTTGGAGGTAAACAATGGCTGCTACTGGGAATGAGAGACAGCAGAAGTCGGCTTTTTTTTTTTAACGTTTCCTACTGGAACATGCCAATGGCTGCTAATGGGGAATCAGAGACAGAAGAATTCGGCTTTTAGTTAACGCGCACGCTGCGAATTTTTTATTGTTCAACAACGCACAGGAGAAATCTCCCACCGGCACCACCTTGGAGGTCAAAGCGTAAGACTTGTTACGCACTACGACTACGACTACGACAACGACGAGGGACGAACGGGTGCCGCTTTAAGGAGCTTCGCCCCTAAAAACCAGGATACGTAGAATACGTCGTGGCTTACGCGAGTCGAACTCTCAAGAAAGCTGAGTGCAATTATTCGGTAAATGAGAAGGAATGCCTTGCCATAATTTGGGCTTTGTCTAAGTTTCGTCCTTACATTTATGGCCGCCCTTTCGACGTCGTCACGGACCATCATGCTCTATGTTGGCTCTCGTCGCTGAAAGATCCGTCGGGACGCCTCGGTCGTTGGGCACTTCGACTGCAAGAGTACGACATTCGTGTTGTGTACCGATCAGGCCGGAAGCATTCTGATGCTGATGCGCTCCCCCGCTCGCCGCTAGCGTCCGACACGGCTTCTTCGTCAGCTTCCGTGTCGCCAATCGACGTCACAGATATGCGGTCGGAGCAACTAAAGGATGCGTGGGTTTGCCGCTTACTCGACTTCCTGGCTGATCCATCAACTCAATACGCTTCACTCAATCCGCCGCAATAAACCACGTCACATGTGGATTATGCATTTATCTCCCAATCTCCCAATGCAAAAAGCTTCGGCTACTTCTCTAGCTGTTTGATAGCCGTTTTAGAATAGTACAGTTGCGTCATCAAAACACGCGGTACATTTGCATTCAGCGCAGTGAAGGGACAGGTGGCTACTTGGCCTGCATTTCAAGGAAGAATGGTGTTCGCGGAGTCGAACGTTTACACACCGTACCGATTGTCCGACATACGCGCGACCACATGACATTGGTAACTGGTATACAACACCACTCTTGTTGCATTCCGTGAACTTCATGGTATGGCGCATATCACATTTTTTATACAAGTAATCGCTGCCTTTGTTGCACATACGCTCAACCGCAGGGCAAACACGGCTAATTTTTTTTTTGCGGAACATACTACATTCACATTGTATTTTCTGCCAATCTTTTTTAGGCGATGCGAGTGGCTATGGACATATGGGATGACAGCCATTTTCATCTTCTCTGGTTCGCATGGTTTCTTCGAATCAGATGGCGATTTAAAATATTTTACTGCTCTCTTGCGAGCAATGACGGGGAAGGGAAACCTGCTTGCGTCAATCGAGCAACCTGGCCTTCAAGACTTTGCATCGAGGAAACCATGCGAACCAGAGAAGATGAAAACCAGTTGATAGTCTGCGCTGTGTCCTGTCGTATGCGTGCCTTAGTACGTTTTCTCGTTCCTTTCGCGCTGCAACACAATGAACCATAGAACGAGAAAGGAAACGCCGGCTGCGAGAATACCCCGAAGCGGTGGAAGGACTACGCCAAAGACAACGTGTCCGTGGGTCTATGAGAGGTGCGAACGCTGGGTTTCAGCGTGACTTTCTGTCTCTGGAGTTTGGATATGTCGTGTCTGTGACTGTCTGTGGCTTAACTCGAACTTCTTTGCGCTCAGAATCGACGTAGAGACAACCGCTAAAGCCTAGCCTAGCTAAAGCCTAGCAACAACCTGGAAGGAACCGAGAACCTGCGGGCTAACATGGAACCGGGCATTGAGGCCAGGGAAGGAGAACGGAAGCGACAACAGCGAGTGGCCGCTTCACCGGGCACCAAGGCCAGGGCAGTCGAATGGCCACAGGCTTTCGCCGAACAGACTTTTGGAATTTACAAAGTGTCCTTCAAGCTTTTATCTCTGCTTCAGCCGCATTCATCGCCAGTGCGCGCAAGTTTTTACTCACAGGTAGAACATACGATGCGCGGCATGATGTTATCAGTTCGGGCTTTGTAAAGAAAATAACATCGACAGCGAAGCCAACGGCAAAAACCAGTTGAAGGTATCCATACAATTGCAATAACAGACATTCACCTGTAATAAATAGTGGCAGTTGATTAACAAAGCAACAAATATGATCTTGGATTGTCTGCAAGATCCTAAGAACACGCGTATCCAGCAATGATGCTACACAGACTGTACTTATATGAGGACAAATGAAAAAAATGGAAATGCTTTTTGGCAAAATGTCATTTTTTTGTTTTTGGTCATGTTAAACGCGCAATTGATCACCCGTTATTGCGCTGCATACAGTTTCTGTCTATGCTGTTTCTTTTAAAAGACGCAAGCAAAATGTTAGACCACCCATCGTCTACGAAACCGAAACTGAAAATGCCACCTTTGTGTTCATAACATTAGCTTGATATGTCGTGTTTTGTTGGTTATTTAGCAATCATCTCAAGCGCGGACATGTAATAATGCTCTAACAGCATTGTGCTGTTATCATTTTCAATCATAAAAGTGATAAGTTTCTCACTAGGTGAATGTGCAACGTCGTACATGTGTTGTTTACGCTCAAGGACACGCATCTGAGCCTGTTAATCATAACATATGCGCCTTGTATCACGCTGTGTGTCATTTCAATAATGGCAGTATAAGCACATTTCATATCTTGAAGCAAGTGGGCATCGAGCCTGGCCTCTACACTGCAAATTCTTGCCTCACAAGTGATGGGCACCGCATCGCGAAAGCATCCCTTCACGGCACTGATGCTGCAAATCAAGCAAGAAAAAAATAAAGATGGCGAGTTGCCGGTTGAGGAAAGGCCCACGATAGTAAGGTGCACAGGGAACTGTCGACACATATGGAGAATTTTTGCGCTTCTGATGACCCTGTGTAAGCGCTGCACGAAGTCTTTTAAAGACGATAGTCTTTCTTGGGATACCTAAACGGAGAAATTTTGGTCTGTCTGTCTTTCTGTTTGTCTGTTTGTCGGCACGTCGCACGATTCAGCGGCTGGCCAAAGTTTGACTGCTTTCTGAACGCCCAGCCAACTTGATCAGTTTTTTTTTGTGCATACTTGTGAACATTGTCGATCAAAAAGCAAATATTACGCATATCTGAGGCGCAACAACAATACGGAAGTATTAAGTGGTGTGTTCTTTTATAGAAAATACATAGATACTTAATTCTGAAGACCCTAGTGTTTCTTAGGCTGCGCTGAAAATGCGGGCTGCCTTGCAAAAGCGAAGAGCCGTCGTCTATCTCCGAGGTCGCGCGAAGTGCCGCGTGTTTCATCCGCCGCGCGATAGCTGGCGCAGTCTGCCCTCGTCGCTGCAAAACAAGAGAATCTCTTTTCGTGGTCGCTCTGCGCGCCTTCTCAGCTTTTTACACGCTGCCAAAAACACCGCGCTTGCGGCGAGAAGGCGCTTGTCATGCCAGGACGGAAATGGTCGAGAACAGCATCACAGGTGGCCGCGGATGAGACCGGCAGAAGACTATCGTCTTTCGATGACATTTGCAGCGAAGCACGCAGATACGCGGCCAATTTTTTTCTTGATTTTCTCAGAACTTATACTTTTGGTACTTTTTCCGTACGAGAACAATCATAACTCTTTTTCTAAGAAAGATTTTTCATTAAAACTTGGCACACTTCTTTACCACAAGAGTGGGTGTGCAATCAAAACTCAATAAGCAAAATCATGCCAGAAGATTTTATATGGCTGCCTGTTATACGAAGGTGCCCCTAGTGTCAGAGTATAACTTTTTGGTTATTTAATCACTATTTGTTTATTATCCATCTGTTCTCAATTGTTTTGGTTCATTGCACTGGCCAAAGATTATATCCCTGCAAAAACTTAGGCTTTTTTTTATGAGTGGAATTTGAGTTAGAACTGTTCACGTAAGGCCCACTTTTAATGATGTTTTAATCATGAAAACTTAAGAAAAATAGGACTTGATTTTTAATGCTCACATGAGCCTAAAAAGGTGTTCTTTACAATGTAGGCTAATAATTCTGAACATGTGTGCTATCGCTGCCTGCACTGTAGACGTGGCTGCGGGCCTCTGTCAAGTTGCTTGTCCTGCAAGCGACTTTTACCCGCAGTCTCCTCCATCGTTGATAGAAATACAGACGTTATTATATTATTATTATTATATTCTCTAGTGCGTATCGCTTTTTTTTTATTTTCCGACACTTGGCCTCATACCTTAACAATTCTTACATTGCTGAACACTTTATCTGCAGGACAGATTTTACAATGATACCGGGCATTGGGTGAATAGGTTTGGTAGAAAAAAATTGTAGGTGGCCCAAACTCTTGACATATATATCTGGTAGTGGAACTAGCATATCGGAGCTCGTGTGCCCGGGCTTTATTCCTTCGCTTAACTTTATGTATTGTCGCGTTGCCGAAGTGCATCTCTTCGACCGCTTAGAGAGAGAGGCTTTGTTGAGTTTTGTGCTGCCAGGTGCTACAAGTATTGAAGCTAGTCGCCATCATGCGACGAATTTAATCAATTAATTTTCAGTAGTTATCCTTAATGTAAATTGACCATTAACTTATGTAAAGTTGAGCTCCGATATTATATGCATCAAATATAACTGTTAACTTGAACCAACCACCCATTTCTAATTTTAGAATATTTTTTTTAATATTTGGAAAAATGGAAGTATGTGCTGAACCGGAGGGGCACGAAAGAGGAAGAAGAGTACCAATCGGTTCATGTTTAAAATTTTTTGTAGCGCGCACGAAAGGCGGAGACACAGAGTAAAAGGTGCAAACGAGCGCTTCTTTCTGTGTGTCCCTGTCTTGTGTGCGCGCTACAAAAAATGTTTAAACATGAATTCATACCAACTCGCCCAGCTGTCAGTTTTACTGCAGTACCAATCAGGTCTTGTGGCACTAATAATCCCTTAACGGGCTGACCTCTACAGGTTTTGCAGAACTGAAAATACGTGATAACACAATCGGTGACCGACCGCATTTAATTCCATTCGTTCGATGCCCCGATGCATAATGTCAATGTCTCTACTTGCACAATCGTTGTCTTACGTTTTATCTGTAAAAACAGAAGACGTTGGAACCACTAGTCAGACATTTCCGGAGAGATCAGCCAAGACAGGAATCCAAAATTTCTGCTTGCATTGTCAGTTGCTTAAGTTATGAATGTTTTTTCGCGGATATTCTAAAAATATAGACGAAAAACTGCCCGACGCTTGTATTTGTGTTTGTACTTGTCTGCTTTTGTCGGTGTTTTCGTCGCGCAATTACTTTGAACTCTCGTTGTGGTGTCATATTCGTGGTAAACATCCCTTAACCTGGTTGGACCTTAATCGAGGCACCACATTTCGAGGTATCTCGTAGAAAAGCGAACGAGGGTTACAATTTTCCAATATTGCATCAATAGTTACATCCTGGCTACCACCCTACAATCAACTGTTCTCTGTTTATTACAGAAGCAAACAATAATAGTAGATAACTAGTGGCACACCTGCGGACTATACGCGATGATTATCCCCGGAATTATTTCGACTGTTTATTGTTCTTGGGTAGTGCGCTTCAAAAGAATAAAAAAATACATTGCAGGCATTTCTCGCCAGCAGATTTTTTCTTGGCATTGTTGTACTTCTAACAGAACACCAGCTGCCCCGTTAAAAGTTAATGTGTGGAGCCGACCAAAGTTTTGAATTTAGAAAGGGCGGCACGCACTTACGCAGAAGTGTAGTTTTACATGAAAGAGGTACTCCTCACAATGTGATTGACATAGCGCTTGTGAATCGGAATCACAAAATGATCTTAGAATGATATTTATATTTTGACGTTTCAATACTGTCCAAATTTTCTGTTTTATAAAACGATTTATATGGTGAAATTTCACGGAAATGTTGTGTATTGTAGGGCACAAGGTCTAAATTTTTTATTTTTTTTGCCTTGTCCAGACGAATGTATGAATGGTGTCTGTGTGACGAAATCACGGCGGTGGTCGTTGGAAGAATGACTCTCCTGTTTCGTTCACTCGTCATGTAACTTTCAGAAAAAAAAACCATCGTGCCCAGCGCCTGTGCTTCGGTCAGCTTATTGTGAAATAAAATTTGAATTCTAATCAATAAAAAACAACGAAGAACGCACGTTTTGCTGTATTTGTGTCTCTACCGACAGATCTGTAGTCTCACTCCCTATATTTTAGCAAACGTTTTCTTGCATCGTGTCAGTGGCACCTCTGTTGACACTAAGTGTGTCGCGTATACTATGAATGTAAAGGATAGAAGGAAATACTGCAATACAAAAACTGAGCTCTAGTCGAACACTGTTAGCTTATCGAGTCCCAAATATAAAATTCAGAAGTGCTTTAGAGTTGGAGCAGTGCTGGAGGAGTCAAGTAAAGTTGAGTCGACTTACGGGGGAATACTACCTATCGAACATCGAAACAAACACCCTCAGCCTCTCTCCGTTTGGCGCCACACCGGGAAAATCATGACAGGTTGTGCGGCAATCGTATACCTGCCGTCACACTATGAGCTCATAAAACGGTAGTCTGAAGGGATCCATAGTGGGAGGCATTGGCTTTGCTGAGTCAGAAGTGGATTGTTCTTGAACACTGAGCTACCATGTTAGTTTATAAAATTTGTAGTCATCTTTGCATCTACAAAACTAGCTTGCCTCGTACTACAAAATGGTAAAATTTAGTATGATTTTTATAACATACAGTATTATGTTCACTTCCGTAAAAGAACACTTTCGAGTTGACGAACGAGCACTGCGAGGTGCACGAGTTACATCAAATCAGGCAGTCGGGGCTTGGTCATTGCTCAAGTAACACCATTTTTGGAGCACTTAAGAGAGTATTATAAAGAATAACAAGGAAGTTGAGACGACCATGGTTGCGTTTCTTTGCATATGATGAAGTGATGCTATGTGTTCAGTCTTCCATACCCAACCACGCCAATAAACACCGGTTGGTGAGTGTTACCAGCCACCTTCTGCTGTACCAGATGAACGTTTGCATCAGATGCTCTCGCTTTGCATTTACGCAGTTAGGCGTCACGCGAATCCGTTATGATCGCAACTTCACCCGTACAGGCCTTCTTTGTCTCTATCCGAGAAGGAATTAAGGTTCCTCGAAAGTATCAGGGCGCGCAACTAGTGATAGTTCTTCAGTATCGTTTACTTAGATTTCTTACTTGGGTTTTCTGTCTTTTGTCTTTTTGCCTTACTCATCTTTGCATTGCTCAATATTCGTCACATGGTTTTTGTCTCCTGTATATGTTTTCGCGCTCTGCACAATAAACTCAGTTGGAAGTTAGCGCTCGTCTTCTTGTCCTTTCGTCGTCGTTCTGAGCTCGCGCTATAACAATCGTCATGACCTACCAACTAGCCCAGTCCGCCACCCTTCATTGGGAGAGGAAATGGTGGGACGTTAACAGTTCCATATATTGCATAGTTCTTGTAATGCAACATTAGGTGTGCTCTGCCGTCAGTATCGTCGAAACCGTGCATGGCCTATACCTTGACACAATGACAGGTCTAGTACGGCTGTGTGAAGGCATCGGCTGGACTTAACGACCCCCTTCGATGACAAGTAAGGCGGCCGCCTCTTCCGGCCCCCCCTCCCCAGTACTAAATTTGGTCGCACGTGGGGATGTGCGCTGACTATCACACGTGGCACAGTAGTACACGTTACTTTTATAAATAAACTAATTTCTACGTTCTTTAGGTCGATGTATACATAGTTGTGGCAAGAGTGAATATGGTGTCTAGTTCATCTCCGTGTTTCTGAAAAACATGGTATACAACGCATTTCGTTTGCCAAGCTTATTGCGTAATAGAGCTTGTATTCCAGTGAATAAAAATAATAAAAGCGATGTTTCACTGGATTTATGTTTCAATTTACATGTCTGTGCTTTTGCTGATCATATTACGGCAGAGTTATCGTTACTTTCTATCTACGATACCTCCGTTCACATTATTTATATTGATGACGCTTATTGAGTACACACACACGGATGTAATGAGTGTACTGCGTTATCTCCGGGTGGGGCCGGAACACTAAGATGCCAATGGGGCTTCAAAAGTTGTAGTTAGGTTTTCATCTATGAGAATAACTTGTCTGGCATGAGATATGGAGCAACAAAGCATAATTTATAAATCATGTAGTATCGTGAGGTTATATTACTTGAAGAAACTTTGCCCCGTTCAAAAAGCATAGTTGCACCGTGACAGCACGAGCTTTATCAATTACAACAAGAGCACAAGTAAAACAATAGTTAGAACATGTCCCATAGTCAAATAAATGTGTACAAGTAAGTTGACACAGCGCATGCTTCATTACATCGCTAACCACCAAGCGATACTCTTATGCGTTCGCTCATTCCTACCCGACCACACCATTGTGGTCGGGTAGCTTGGTGGGTGTTACCGGCCTACATCATTTGCAGAGGATGGATGTTACTACCGAGTGCTCCCGGTTTTCTTTATTTAACATTTTATCTGAGAATAATACTGACTCCAGAGAGTCGTTGTAGAGTGGGTTACGATAAATCTTCATACGTAAAGTTGTCATGTTAAACAAAAACAGAGAATTTGTCAAACACGAAATGAAGCTAGAGATGATAAGGTATCGACAGCGCCTAGATGATCAGAGTGCTCGCTGGCAACGCGAATGAAGAGCCAGAGTGTGGTCGAAGGCAGCGTTATTCAACACGAACGTCCATGCAGGCCGCGCTCAGCGAGCCCCACAGTCCCGTCTACCAACCGCGGATACCAGCTCGGTCCACATACAATATTACAGTGTACTTTTCCTCTACGTGCTCTCAGCAAGGAGAAAAATAATTCGCGCGGCACTCTCATTCGGCAAAACCACCCGCGTTGACAGTAAATGGCGAGAGACAACCCGATATCCTGCTTCGAACACCGCTTCTGCTCTTCTGTCACTGCGGCCACAGGGCCTGGACCGTGGCGCCCGCCTGACCGTTTTAAGAATGCACTGCGGCGCTTCGCTTCCTCGACACAATCTCTCCAGGCAATAATTCTGCAAAATACGTCACAGCTCTCCAGCCACATCTTCCGACGACCCCTGTGGCGACGGCGCCACGACTACGCATTAACTGCGATCTAACAGCTCGAAAACAAAGCTATCAGTAGCCCGCTTGAACATTCTGAGGCGCTCACACACTCTGAAACTGACTTCATCGCTAGAACTGCCTTCAGAAAAATAATAAGAAAAGCACCCAAAAGACCCAGGCAATGAAATTTATACAATGAACTGGAAATCAATGATTGGAACAATTCAATATTTTTTCACTTTCACAAGTGTGTGCACCAAAGACATTCCACTCAATAATCGTTCGTGGAAAGAAAGAATACGTAAAAATATAGTAGGGTGAACTGCAAACACTGAAAAACCATGTCACCTTCTAGTATTGCAACCTGCTGAAAGAGCACATAATAACATATACTTTAAAAATGCAACGTAATCACGAAATTTTCTGTCCTTTCGCCGCTAATCACTGGAACACCCTGTCATCACCATTAAAAATGAATAGAAGAGATTTGTTTTTTATATATTATTAGTAACATGAGTAAAGGGGTCTCAAGCAATTTTTGGCCTACTCAAGGATAGGTAAGATGAGAGTGTTGTATGCTATGACGCTGTATGATGTATGTTGTATGATGAGAGTGTTGTATGCTCAAACGGGGCGTTTTAAGTAGTGCGGTTAAGACATTGCTTTGTTGGTGATTTCGTTTATGTGTTATGCAGTGCAAGACACTGCGAATGTGAAGACTAGTGTACTTATAGTTCTGGACGCAACATAGGATGTTGTCATCAATTTCGAAGTCAAATGAGTGCACTTCTGTTGAATGAAATACAGATATGGGAACAGCTTTCTTAACGATTACCGACATGTGCCCTGTATTGCGCAATTGAAAAAGTTCATGAAATCATCGTTCATTTACAGTTGATCATTAGAAGAATTAATAAGAGTGTATGTTACATAGTTGTGCGCGCACAGTCTTATTTTAACATTATGTCGGTCAGGAATGTTCCTTAAGGAAACTAGAATAAGGGGCTTCCACTCATCACGGGGGTACTCCTCAAGAATGCAAAAGCGTGCTTGAAATGTCTTAACTATAAGGGACATGCTTTTTTCTAGATGGTACATAAGACTGAATGCAGTTACAAACCATAGAAATCTTTAGCGCGCATGAGAGTATTAGCAGCAGTCTTGAGTACGGCAGTTGGCCGAACGCCTTGATGAAGTACGATTGTTTATAGCCGAAGAAAGGACACGAATTACTCTATCTGGCTGTCAAAAAAAAAGGCAAACCTTCAGGGGAAGATCGAAGCTTGAAGAGATGAAAAAAATACCCCCACCTCCCCGAAGGGAATCGTGAGGAAATGCGAATGCATTTCGCGCGCGCTTCACTCCATTTATATATGGTGGTTGTAGTTCGAAGAAGGAAAAGGCGCCTAATTTCTGCAGCCCGGTCGGGAGCACGGCGCAGCGCCTGTTTTTTTTTTTTTATCGCGGTAGCTCCGCTGAGCTCCCGCGATGCGAGCGCCCTCACGCGCCAGAGCGCGCTCCTCCTCTCCACTTTGCTAGGGGCGAGGATAAGCGCGCGCGCCCGCAGCTTTTGCTATGGGAGAGAGAGTGAGAGCGGAGAGATAACACCTGCCGGCGCGCGGACACCTCCTCAACCTATCCTCCTCCCCGCGGACAACGCCGGACAACGCCGGATGCCTGACATAGCCCGACTATGAAATGCATTCGCATTTAAAATTCTTGAACAAGAGTGCGGCTGGAGTCAACGTTTAGACAAGCTGACCTGTCTTCTTGACTAGCATGAGAAGTAAGGCTGTAAGGATGTTAATCGTTGTGTAGCTGCTATATCGGATAGAGTAAAGAGCGCCATCTGAAACGTTTATACCTATCCCATTGGCATGAGCGTATTAAACTTCCGAATAAGGTTCGACTATCTATAATTTCTGTCTCTCGGTGACTGGAAGTTTGAAGTATGTGAAGTTGGAGTAGAGTAATCTTCTGAACTTCCACATTGAAATACTGTGCAGTGTTTTCGGTGAATTACTCGCTGTTCCTGCAGGATACACATTTAATCTAACATTGATTGGTTGTTGAGTATTGACAACATACTGCTTGTGAAAAAAGATGCCCCCCACCTCCCCGAAGGGAAATCGTGAGGAAATGCGAATGCATTTCCCGCGCGCTTCACTCCATTTATATATGGTGGTTGTGGTTCGAAGAAGGAAAAGGCGCCTAATTTCTGCAGCCTGGTCGGGAGCACGGCGCAGCGCCTGTTTTTTTTATTTGTTTTCTTTTGTTTTTTTTTCTTTTTTTTCTTTTTTTTTAATTTTTTTCTTAATTTTCTTTTGTTCTTTTTTTTATTAAAAAATTTTTTTTTTCATATATAGCTACGCCGAGCTACCGCGATGCGAGCGCCCTCACGCACCAGAGCGCGCTCCTCCTCTCCACTCACTATAACACCTGCCGAGGCCACCATGGACAACGCCAACGCCGGATGCCTGACATAGCCCGACTAAGAAATGCATTCGCATTTAAAACTGGGGATGCGTAAAGCACACAGCGATGGAGCGGTGTTTCCTACTGGAACATGCCAATCGCTGCTAATGTGCAATGAGAGACAGAAGACTCCGACTGGACACAGAGACTCGCAGTCCGCTTTTAGTTAACGCGCACGCTGCGAATTTTTATTGTTCAACAACGCACAGGAGAAATCTCCCACCGGCACCACCTTGGAGGTCAAGATCCATTGCCATATATACGGGGTGGCCAGTGAACGGTTGTGCAGCGCGAGCAGTCGGTTGTTTCAACCAGGAAACTCGCTAGCAGACACTGCCTGTGTCGGCGTCGCGAGGCAAGAGAGGGAGAGGGGGGAGAGTAGGAGAGGGGAGAGAGGGGGGGCGCGCATGCGCAGTGGGAGTGTGGACGCTGCGAGCAGAGATGCCTAGAGAAGAGAGGGGGGAGCGTAGGAGAGGAGAGAGGTGGGACGCGCATGCGCAGTGGAAGTGTGGACGGCGCGGGCAGGGATGCCAAGAGGGGGGTAGCGTAGCAGGGGGAGAGAGGAGGGGAGGCGCATGCGCAGTGAGGGTGTGGTTGCCGCGGGGAGGGATGCCTAGAGGAGAGAGAGGAGGTTTTTTATTTTTATTTTTTGAAAGGGTTTGCGCATGCGCAGTAAGGGTGGTCACGCCGCACACCACCACCACCGGATTAAGCTTCGCCATAAGATGCTTCACATCTAACACCTGCCGGCGCGCACACCTCCTCAACCTATCCTCCTCCTCCGCGGACAACGCCGCACAACGCCGGATGCCTGACATAGCCCGACTATGAAATGCATTCGCATTTAAAAATTGGCCGCGTATCTACGTGCTTCGCTGCAAATGTCTTCGAAAGACGATAGCCTTGTACCGGCCGTACTACTATGTTTTGCCCTGCCTCAGACAGCGCCTACTCTACGTTGAATTTGCTGCATCTGGCTGGCATTGATAAAACACTAGGGTCTTTTGAATTGCGTACCTATGTATTTTCTAATACAAGAACACACGACCTGACACTAACATGTTGCGCCTCAAGTGCGCGTAGTATTTGCTTTTTGATCGAATATATTCACAAGTATGAAGGCAAACAACAGTTCAAGATGGCTGGGCGTTCAGAAAGTGGTTAAATTTTGGCCGAGTAGCTGAATCGGGTTACGGACAGACAAACAGAAAGACCAAAGTTTTTGCGTTCAAGTATCCCAAGAAAGACTATCGTCTTTAAAAGTGAACACTTGCACACGTACCTAGCGTTTGAAGTTGTGCAGATAAAACTAGGCTTTACACGATGGACAGCGGATGTACAGTCCACATAACAGCTTGTTCTCGCGCCAGATGAAAGGCTTACAAACACCTTTAAAATGATGCTAGAGTTAAAAGCAGCGGAAGTGAGTATGTGTATCATTGCGATAGCACTTATATGGACACTCTTGGGTAATTTTTGCCGTCGCCGTCATGTCCCGGATATGCACATGTATGTGTATATAAAAAGGCATAAAGAAAAAAATCCACGCATATCCACGAAGTGAATGATGATGAGTGGGCGATGCACGGGGATCATTGGGTAACCGTGAATCGATTCACATACACACACGTTTCGACTATAGCAACGGTTGTCTAACCCCTATGATAGCGGACAGTGAGCGTCGACGACAAAGATATGTCCTAAGGTCCATAATGTCTACGTTGAAATGGCAGACTAGTAAAAAAGGGTTTGTGCTCCTATGTGTTTTATATTGTTCTGTCACAATTATGATTGATATTAGTCTATTGTAAAACCCTTTTTGTCATAAGCATTGATTGATGGATGCTGATATGCCGGTGCTTTTATGGTATTGTGGCCTTTTATTTTGTTCTGGTTAACGGTGTTTTATTTAGTTCTTGTTAACCTTTTTGTTCAGTCATATGCTTTGATTGATGGGTGCTTAAATGTCGGTATTTGTACGGCGTTGTGGCCTTTTATTTTGTTCTAGTTAAGAACCTTTTATTGTGCTGTCATATACTTGATTGATGTACACAAATGTTTTCGTTTTTCGTTGTGCAGGTGTTCAGTTTCGGTTTTGTGTAGCGGGACGGACGCCGACAAGGCTAGGCCCTAAGGAGCTTCGCCCCTAAAATAAATCAGTAGCACCTAACCGGAGACTCGAACCAGCGGCCCCTTGCAACGCAGCCCGCTGCGCTAAACAACACTGTCACGCACCACACTTGTACCGGCGTTATAACGGCTAGCTATTTATATGCACCATTTACCGTTCGCGGTAGGCAGATCTCGGAGAAGTTTGAACGTGTTTTTCTATCACGCAACGCCCTTACATTTTCTTTCAATTTGAAAAACTGCCTTTGAGAGGCGCACGAAAAAAGTGGCCCTCTTCTGTACCCATTCATGATGTAGAAGGGAAAAAAAGAACACCAGGCACACTTTGCGTCAGACGCCACCGCGTGGCAGGAGACGAAGAGTGGTAATTACACGTGCAGCACTTTAAAAGAAAAAGAAATATCAACCAGCTTCGGCTTCTGCATTGTGGACACTTGCAGTGCATTGTTCAAACACCAAGACGTAACAACTGTGACAGTTAGTTCACGCTTGTCCTCTGTATACCTATGCGTTCTTTTCGAGCGTCCTTCTTTGTGCTGCAGCGGCGCGTTGCAAGTATCGAGCTGCTTGTCGTTCTTCGTGTGACATTCTGAAATCTTGCTATCGCATTCATTGCTTCACCCTAGTGGCGAAACTGTGACTTTTATGCAAAGACGCGGGGTTTGATTACTTCAGGCGCTGGTGCTGACGTTGTTTTGCCAGCATACAAACCATGACTGTTGTTAGGAGCACCCTGTACTGAATATGCTTCAACCTGAGAAATATCCAGGACAAAGAGCTGACACAGGGAGTTGGACAGCCGCATGTCTCGCCTGCGGATAGTTGTTCAGGTAATGAGAATGGAACAGAAGTCAAGGGAAGGAGAAAGAGGTGGAGTTACACGTCGCGAGAAAAAAAAGAGCATTCCGGTCCGCGAGGTCATATCGATACTCAAGAGTAAGTCAACTCAGACAATGTCACTGCAGAGAGGATTACAGCTCCAAACGTGTCTCAGCATTGGCGGCATTAAAGAATAATAGCTCTGCCTCATACATCAACCGAAGTGTTCACAATGAAGCCCCAGAAACATCGTAAAAAACATCCCTTCGTTGTGCGGGCTGTGTAAGGGGCATTTTGACAGCAATGTGTCTCCTGATGCATTCCGTCCGGCGCCAGCAATGACAGATTGCATGCGTGCCTGCTATCGCATTGGTACTTCGATTTATTTGACGTGAAAAGTTTGTATCTGTATTCAAAATACGGAAAACCAGTGTGGTGTGAACTTTACTGCCACGGGAAGTGAAAAGAGCAGTCGACCTATAACCAAGGTTTTTTTTTTTGTTACATTTGTGGTTATTTCATGTACAGGGGCTGCACGCTCCTTGCTTCACGTACAAAACGACTCGTAAATGGAACCTGTGTTCATATTGAATTCAGCTTCTCTCGTATGTTTGGTTATTGTAATAGATGACGAAGCAGCTCTCTTGCTGGACGCGGCCGAAAAAAAGCTACAAATCAACACTCTCAAAACAAGTTATAAGATATTTGCGTTAACTGATAAACCGCGTAACTGCAATCCAGGTATTCATTTTGAAGATATGATAATAGAGTAGCTGAAACGTCAAAATATTTTTGGAGTGTAGTTCTAGGAAGACATGGCCTGGAACATACATGTCGATCCAATTGCGACAGAATCAAATAGATATGTGGGTTATGTAAATAGAATGTCCTCGTTCCTCCAAGGTTCAAAATCTCATTGTACTGCGCTCTATTTTATTGTCGATTAACCTACTCTATATTAATTTTAGTCACCGCTACAGAAAAAAAACTATATGTTGACTGTACTTCCAAAATTAGTTCTAAGTGCATTCGAAGATTTTTTATGAGAGAGAGAGAATGATTTATTAGAAGGCAGAGAGGTCGGCCTGAGCTAGTTCGCTCTAGCCTGCTACTCTGCACAGGGGAAGAGGGACAAGGGAAAAAAAGAAGTGATGAAAGGTGATGATGGGGAGAGAAACAGGTTATGCGTATATACAATGAACACACAGCATTGTGGCTTCGCTAGAGTCTAGCGTCCAGTCCTGTACTACTTAGGAAATCTATTACGGCTCTTATAGCAGTTGTTGATCTCGTCTGATCACACATTGCTGATAGAATGCCACTTTCATTTAGCGTTCCCACACCAATTCCTGCCAGCGTTGAAGCTAGCGTTTTTCGTTGCGACACGTAAAGTGGGCAATCACAAAGTATATGCGCCGTTGTTTCACACACTTGGCAGCGTTCACAGTTCGGGCTGTCCGCACGGCGGATGAGGTGTGCGTAGCGGCGAGTGAATGCAACACCCAGACGAATCCGGTGTAGCAAACTGGAGTTGCTGCGGTTGATTGTAGCTGGGAGGCGAAAAGTCATCTCAGGATCTATTTCTCGCAGACGCCTGCATCGATGGTCTGGCCGCGACCAATAAGCCGTTGCGCACTCTCGCATAAGCGATCTCAATAAAGAGTTCACGTCACTTCTGGAGTACGGCACTTTCACGACAACGGGGCCGTTATACATAGCGGCTCTTGCTTCAGCATCAGCAAGCTCATTGCCTGCCAGTCCACTGTGTCCAGGGATCCATTGCAATGTGATTGTGTGGCCATTCCTCTGCGTGAGGTCGAATGCTTCAATAATTTCTAAAGTTAATGCAAAATGTTGTCCGCTTTTTGCGCAAGAGTCAATGGCTTGCAATGCGGATTTTTGCAAAATACTCTATGCAAAGGCAAACCAAGTATAGCATTATAGGTCGATACAACACATCAAACAAAACAAAGCAGGGTATATTATGGATGAAGGCACCATTCCGTCCTACAGTCTTCGACAAAGTCATATGAGAACAGCAACAGAATAACCAATTACACACAGCATTTAATCCTTTACCAGGCACCTTCGCTACTCGATCGACTGCGCGACTTTGATGATGAGGTTTATGGCAAGTTGGAAGGAGTCGTACAAATCTCTTTTGTGTTAAAGAAAATAATTGAATTGCCATATTGTCAATTATTTCGTTTCGATTCCGAGTTTTAGTTGCAGTTGAAGGCAAAACGGTCCCTAATTGTCCTGTGGCGGTTTTTTACGGTTCTTATACACCAGAGCACAGTTCAGTGTGTGCCGCCATATTTAGGCAGCACGTCGCGCCATCTGTCACAAGCGCGGTGAAGCAACACCCTGAACTACCATGCTAGCAGACGCTACGCAATTCAAAAGAGAAACTTCCCAACCCGAGTACGGCTGTGAACATGTTTCCCGCTTTTCCTCTCCTGGAAATATGTGCTTTTTTTGTGTGAAACGTCGAGAAGACTTTCTTCGACACTCCGGAATGTCTACAGCATGTGCATTGCTGACTGCGGGAGCAATTTTATCTGGTACGTACTATCGCGATGGAAATAAACTTGAACAACGGAAAGCGTGGATTTCGACTCAGTCGAACTGCGACATGACTTGACTGTCGCTAGGCAAAACTTGTACTTTCAGCCGGCGTCACCGTAGCGCTAGAATCCCGCTCGCGCTAGCGTTCATGCGCCGCATGTATTTATCATTTGCCAGTCATGCCTGGCACTCAAACACACACGCGGTGCGAAAGTGCCAGCGAGAGCAAGATATTATAGTATTGCGGTGACGCCCGCTGAAAGCAGATTTGCCTAGCGACAGTCAAGGCATGTCGTGTCGCGGTTTAGGCTTCTTCGCATTGCGATAGTACGCCGTTGAATTTGTATTAAACGTGCGCAGTGTGCGTGCACGCACGAATCGTATTATCTATTTTTTCCTGTCATTGGCATGCGGCCGGCGAGAGAGTACGGCAATGCTTTCGTAACGCATACTACAGGCATACTGCCCGCAAATTACTGCTGAAAGCAAAATAGCTGGCGTCACACTTGAATACACGCAGTAAGTATACTTACTCGCATAGGCGTGCGCACGAGGGGATGGCGGCCGCCCCCCTATATTCACCCTAGGAAGGGGGGCGCGAAATCTGCCCCTTACTTGGCTAAGTGGCGGGGGGGGGGGGGGCACTGCGACAAATCCCCCCCCCCCGATGGGGAACCCTGCGCACGCCGATGCTTACTCGTACACTTTTACTGGGCTCGTAGTTTTTCCTGTTGATTTCAATTATGCACTGGCGGTGAAGCTCGGCGTTTTTCTTTTCGGATGGAAATTTGTGCAATCTGAAAACACCCCACCGGCACGATTCCCGCGTCGTGTAGTGATCTTCACAGACAGTGCTGAGTAATATATTCCTCTTGCGGTGATTGTTTTCTCACCTAAAGACGGCGCGATGGTGCCCAGACGACTTCTTGTAAGCGGGAGCGGCGTGCATACGCGCTTTCTCGTATTTTAAAGTCCCAGAGACGCCGCTTGGCATCTTAACTATGCTCAGCAGATACACGCCTTGGCAGTTCAGAACAAAATGGCGTCTGGGTGCGAGAGTACGCCGCCGGGAGCCTAGGCGCCTGGGTGCGAGATAGGCGTGCTCTGGTCTATAGACACGTATTCTTGTCACGACTTTTGAGTTGCGTGCCGTATGTACGATATATTTTCTACGACTTGTGCTTTACATAGGGCGGGCGGGCCGAATTGTTGGAGTAGAAGCCGTTACAGGGTACTTGGCCTTTAGCTTCTGCTTCCTTCTTGGCGTAAACAGGAGAAATAAAATTCATTCATAAGTTGAGTCATCGCAGCCTTTATGCCCTACTTTGCACTCCTAGGAGCTTTATTTCTTAAACATTTACATGAGAACATTTTTGCATGGTCACCGAAACGTCATGGAATGAAATGATTGTTTAGTTTTTATAATTGCTCTAGTAATAAAAGCTATTGAAAAAAAAACAGCAGATGGGAATTGCTTTCTGCAACAACGCTGCGAATTTGAAGCTTGGAGTTTATTTGTAGTTTGGACATTACATGAGACATGAATTGTCATGGTGCAGGACAAAAGGCGTGTCTGCATACGTCTGACTAGGCTCCTGACACCACGAATACAGTAGACAATTGTGGACAACTGCAGAAAAAAAATGAAACACACAAGCATATACACAAAATATCGGCACGTACGTATATGGGACAATCACACATGAACTAGTTCAATAGGTGATAAAAAAAAAGAAACGAATAATCCACTCAAGTACAAACATAATGAATGTAAATGTAAAGATAAGTGGTTTTGGTATAACTGCAGCCAGATATTCTTGATATCATAGCAACAAATATATAAATGACAACAAAATTAATAGAATGATGTTGTACTCGAACAAAACAAGTTTTTCTAAATGCTGACAAAGAGAATTTTCTATATTATCAAATAGCGCGTGTTCATCACTAGAGACCGGATTATAGGCAAATGCTATTTTGTTCCTTGCGTTCCTATCGCGCCACTTTGATATATGAGCATGAATTAGAGGTTAAGAAGTGCTTTTATAGTGTTTTTATAGCGCCTATAAATGCCTATTTTCGGCGTTCATGCCTAAATGCTGATAAGTGCCTATAAATGCCTATTTTCAAAATAGGCGCCTATATGAACACTATTTAAGCTCAAATTTTGTTTTCGAGTGCAGTTTGTGACCGTTATTCATGTCACAGGGCAAGATTGACATTTCCGAACTCTACAAGGTTCAACCAAGTTCTCCAGTTCAACCAACTTCCGAAAAACAACCGATAGCAGCAGTGAAATGGGATGTGGCGGCCACCACACGCGACACCCTTACAAAAAATCTTATTGAAAAATAATTGAAACGCCATTGCTCAATGTTGACATATTGTACTGAATAGTCGTTGTCAGTCCATTGAAAAGTCATTGAGCTTATTGTTGACACGTATAGAATATTGGCCACCGATCTTTTACCAAAATTTTACTGATATAAAAGTAGTTGAATGGTTGTCGACTTGTTATTGAAAGTACACGGAGCATTGATTTCATTCATTGACAACTCTAATGAATAATTATTGACTTACAATTCAAGCAGCATTGAAATTCGATTATGTATTTATTGAAAGTACACGTACTGTACGTTTTAAAAGTTGCTGAATTTTCGTACATATACAAGTGCAATATGCTACCGCAATACGAACAATGCGTACTGAGGCACATGCACTGAGGCACAGGCCTCAGTAGGCATTGCCCAAAAGGTCTTTTACAGAACTTGAATAAGAGCTCCTGGGTGCTCTTACGTGGGTTTTATATGAGCGCATAGCAGTCTGTACATGCGCACTGTGATGTACAACGTATGCTTGCATAAGGAGCTACAGTAGGCCTGCACAGTTCGCGTGTTATAGCCGATACTTTATCGCCAGCTATCACGCTTCAATTCTGCCAAAACACGTGAAAACATGGAAACACAGTAAACTTAGCGAAAACTAAAATATGGACACGGGCACAAAAGCAAATTGAATTACTCATGCACAGTCACTCGGAGAAGTCAACTTTTTCATAAGTTCTGTGACCTTTCGTTTTCTTTCAAGAGGCCCAACAAAAGAAAAACGCAAATGTGCGGACATGTACCTTTATTAAAGCGAAAAACTGCAAAAACCACATCATCAGAGAAGAAAACCATAACTTAATTGGTGTAGCGTTTGTTTCAACATGTAAAGGGTGAGTCCCTCCTGCAAAAAAAAAAAAGAAAAAAACGGAAATTGTGACAAACTACTACCAAGAAGTCGGTGTGAAAAGGCGAAAACTCCATCACATCATACGGCTGCAGAAGGGCGAACATGCTACAAATGACCAGGCTGAAGCGACACGCGAGTATACGTTTTTTTTACTGCCCTTCTCGAGAGATGCAAGCTTTACAGAGCGCGGATATTAACATAGAAGGGAAACGCTAAGCCACAGCTTTGAAGGCGCGCGTCGACACACACTAGGCAAAGTAACATCATAGCACATAAAAATGACGCATAACTCCTCGCCCCGGAACACGATTCAATACTCGCCCTCACATATTCGAAACATTACTAGACTAGCGCATCCAGCTATCGGAAATAGCACTGTGCAGAAAGACACAACTGTGCCGGTACAAACATTTTCTTACCCACAAACTTGCTGGAGATAAAACAAAGAACACGACACCTGTCGTAATAGCGTGTGCCTAATTACGAGGCACAAGCACTTTTGAAGACGCAAAAAAGTAGTGCATGCGCTCGAATGTAAGCGTTAATGAATACCTTGAAACAAGCTCAAATAAGCGCGCCAATAAGTCAGCATGTTCGAGACTGAACAGAAATGAAACGTTACACTTATATTAGGACAGTTCAATCATGATGGCACAACACTAACGCAGTCAAGTACTTCTGAAACATGTCGCGCATGCAGCCGATGTAGCAACAAAACAAGCGTTTTTATTCTTCATGGTTTTCGAATAAAAGGATGTACAGGTAAAGAAAACGAACTCGCCTTCAACGATGGTGGCCCGTAGTTTCTTAATCCGCATATTCCAGGAGTGGTAAAAGCACATCAAGGTGGTCGCGTCCATTCCTGCAGCTAAGAAGAAATGAAACTGCGAGAGTCGCGCACGCAAGCTGAGACGTCCATTTCTCCGTCGGAACGATTACGGAACTAAGCCTCACAGTCCGCGCAGCCGCCACTCGCAGACAAACGTACTTGCATGGAGGTCCACAACTGCTGAACTTGCCACGAAGTATCTTCTTCACAAGTGCGTTCATACCTTCCATGAATCACGGTATTTACACTGCACGAAATAAAGCGAGAGGAGGCGAGCGCGCCACACGCAACCGTCACGTCGGAATTCAATGCGCTCAACTGACACAGACGGCAGGGCGGATATCCATCCGCGCTGACGTTGTCAACGCCGCTGCGAAGCCAGTTAGGTAGTTAGGCTGTTATCGCTGTTATTAGTTCCGTAAATCTTACTGGTTAAAGACCTTTGAACACTTCATGATTATGACTGCTGACGCAATCCAACACCTCACAAATTTATCCTCTTGCGCGCTACTTTCTTCGTCGCAATATGACATGGCCCGCAGGCTAGCAAGTTGCAACATGTTGCGGCGTTGCCGCGGTTTCTGCAAGTAGCGTATGGCGCGGGTGGCGTTCGTTCGCCAACAGCAGGATAGTAATAAAACAAAATGTAAAGGGAAGATAGTCGCCGGTTCATCACGTTCATCTGATATCTCGTTGCGGTGAGGTTTGAGATACACGGTCTTATCGACACCGCGTGCAGGCAGGCGTCGCATTCTGCGCCGAGGCCACCGCGATCCGTTGGGAGATACCTTTATGTCATCTTATCGTGTTGTGCGCGTTCGCGGC
Organism: Rhipicephalus appendiculatus; assembly: GCA_030522465.1. Lineage (NCBI taxonomy): Eukaryota > Metazoa > Arthropoda > Arachnida > Ixodida > Ixodidae > Rhipicephalus > Rhipicephalus appendiculatus. Next base: position 77,896 of record JALIZH010007068.1, read on the forward strand.
GGTACATGAATGATGCCTACCTTAAAAAACTGCATATGAACGTTATATTCTCAAACCACTATTCCTTTGGGGCCACCGTAGTCGAGCAGTGCTTGCAGTTCTGGGCTGTTGCCGAATATCTATCGCGGGTTCCATCCCGGCCGCGGCAGTAATATTTTAACGGGAGTTCGTTAAAGAGATCGTTATGCAGAAATCCCGGTGTCGATGGCGGCGTCGACTTCAATGTTGAGCGAAAGACCAGCGTTGGCCCTGAGCGAAAATTTGAGGTAGATGCAAATAAAGAGAAGAGCCGTGGGTCGTTTGCAATTTGGCTTTGCGGCACAGTAAGTCTCCACCGAGAAGCGAGAACAGGCTAGCGATTGTGAAAGCGATATGGCGCGTGCGCGCTTTTTTTTTGTGTGTGTGTGTGTATGTGTGGATAACGCGTAAGATACATACATACAAAGAACTTTATTAGAGTCCTGAGGGACAGGACAAAAGAGGCCAAGTGACCTCCCCAATCAAGTCGGTGGCTCCACCCATGTCGGAACCGGGAGATGATGACTCTCGGCGACGACACGAGCCCTCTGCACGGCCTGAAGTTGATGCGTGAGATCCGGACTGCGCAGTGGGTGCCCCATTTTTTTTTAAGTAGGCAGAAATGCTGGAGGCTGATTTCCTTCGATTCAGGGGCATGTTAAAAAGCCCCAGGTGTTTGAACTTTCCGGAACCCTCCACAGCGGAGTGCCTGACAATGATATTGTGGTTTTGGCGCATACAACCCCAGCAATTAATTAATCAAGCTTTCTTTGTGTATTCAGCGGCAGTGCAGTTGCTGCCCACGGCTGTGTACATGGACGTTACACTTTTACTGCGTTGTTTGCGTTACTGCAGCAAGAAGTCAACTATAGCATCGTTGCCGCCTGAATAGTCATGTGGTGAGTCGTTCGGTTAGAGCTAATTAAACGGACAGGCTGGAGAAATCACATTGCCAAACGTATATAGCTAGTACGCAAGCGATAGAAGACCGCATATGCACAGGACGTTTGTAATATGCGTTCTATTGGGGTATGCGCTGCTCACTTGGGGTGGTTTCATCCATAAAAAGGTTTCGATAATGTACAGGCTTGGCAATGCGCGCTCATACATATACTGCAACTCAATAAAGGCGCAACGATAAGTTAACATTTTTTGTCAATGACTTTTTCGTTTATGTAATCAACAGAAAAAAAACCATTGAGTATATATTGACCAACGTCAAGACATCTTGCCAAGTCGTTGAAAGTCGGTTGATTCAATGAATAGTGACCAGAATGTCAACAACAACTCAATAGTCATTTTTATAAGGGCAGCGCCGACATGGTGCGAGCGGTTGGAGGAGAGGAAACGACGCCATGTCTGCAGCCCTAAATGGGAGCCCTTGCAGCGTCTTCGCGGGAATGAGGAGTGAAAAATAAATGTAGGAGAAAGAGAGGAGAGTGGCGTCCATGGCCGAGGATGTGCCGAGGGAACTGAAGAACCACCCTGAAGGCCTGGTTGTGGCGGTGGGAAGGGAACAGGAGGTCCCTCTGTGTAGCCGCGTAAAGGTGCAGAATGAATGCAAAACCGGGGAGAGCCGTGAGGGTAAAGGATAGTGTGGATCAAGAGAAAGAAAAATGTGATGTGCACGCGGCTTTTGTTTTGTTTGTAATGTACTTCCTAAAGGGCCCCTCACCTGGTCACAGAAGAAATTGTACTTAGACACTGGAAGCTGTTGCGTGCCCAATGAAGAGCAGTGTACCACGATAATTTTTCAAATTGGTTGGTTACGAGCCACGACCATGATACGAAGAGGCAGACTTGAAACCCTTGCAATCGCCCTGTGTAGCCATCGCAAGCCTAATTCCTTTCCTGCCCTCTTCGGTATCGGAGCCGGAAGATCGCATGACGCGTCCGCATCAACACGTCATGTGCATGCAAGGTCACGTGCGCATGACGCGCCCGAGCAGTATATGTTGTGTCGCTTCGGCATTCTCGGTTGTGTATTGCCTGTTTTTGTGGGATGGATTCCTCAGTGCGCATATGTTTGGAGAGGCTGGCACGGATCATGTATGCTTACCGCTATACACCGCGTCGCACCGCTGCAACTGCTGTCAGAGACGATGCACCAAAAACACGCCAAGAGTTGTCAGGGCTGGCGCGGGCACGACGCAAGAACGGCGAGAAGACGAACGCATGTCAAACGGAGGCCGAATAGTGTATAGCATCTCGCTGTGATTCGAAATAAAAAAATAAAAATAAAAAGGTGCTCACATTCTGTTTGTGTGTTTCATTATTTCTTTCCGCTTTCATTCATCCGCTCAACTACAGATTACACAAATTACACGTCACCTCGAATAATTCTCGCAATGTCACGTGCTATATACGGTGAGCGACGTCAGAGCGCCAATGTCTACGTAAAAGAGCGGCGTGAGAGCAGGACCATTACTTGTTGCACATCATCCCCTCCATCTTGGGGCGTGCGCCCGCGAGAAGGGCAAGCGGCGTTCAGTTTGAAATTTCACGTTTTTCCGCGATGCGTGTCATTGCAAATCTTGGCAGACGTGATCGTGAGCGCCCAGTGCATGCATTAATTACACTTGTCAGCTCGAAATGCTCAAACCTGGTGAGGGACCCTTTAAGGTGTTCACCGACAGGAGAGAAAATGACCCAACGCGATTAGACCCAGCTAATGCGAGGCATCCCTCCGCGGTCTGGCTATCTCTTCCTACACTGCCCTTCTCAGTCGTGCCAAAAAGAAAGATATCCAGGAGTGTGTTCATTTGACGGTGGACATTTGACTTGCCATGAAAAAAAAGGAAAGACCGTATCTGCGAACTCTGCGGGAAATGCATGGCTGTGTTCAACCGTTGGCGCCTGTCTTCTGTCATAAACAATAACATTTTCTTGCTTCCTGTCGTAGATACAGGTCGCGCACGTCTCTGTTTGAAATTATTTGAATTTATGTAAAAATTTATTGCGCCTATATTTACGATTTTGGAGGCCTAAAACAGTGTTTTACCTGCCTATTTTTGGCGCCTAAAACGCGGTTTTTTAGTGCCTAAAAATCCGGCCTCTATTCATCACTGAGGAGACACAGTATAATCTTCTGCACGGAATTCACACTCTGTTTGCGGAAACAAAGTTCAAACTTCAACGATTGTGACATAGTAGTCAACGCTAGAAGCAGCTGACAAGATTGCCATACTGTTCGCTTCTATTCATCTGTCGCACTATGAAATTGGCGACAATACTCCAGTAATTGCAGATGTGGTAAACGCATTGCATCGTAAACGGTAGCATGACCATAGCGGTGATTTGTTAAAAACACTCATTGTTTAAAAGTGCAACAACGCATGAGTGGCGTCCCAGCTCAGCATTTCATAGATTTTTGTTGCAACAAAGCTTCCTACACAACTTCGTCTTGGGTCTGTAGTTTTCATAGCTCATTGTGTAGCTAGCTCAAATAGGTAACTCATTGTGTTCAGCGAACTAGTGTCTGTCTTTCTTGATGTCAGTGAAAGATACATATATCGTTGAGGAATTGACGACATGCAAGACGTCTGATGGCCTATTATTTGCCGGGCACCGAGGCAATAACGAAAGCAGCCACACACTTCGCAAGAATATAAAGGGCATATGTCAATCTCAATACGCGAATTTTAGGAACTTTGGTAGAATAGTCGATATGAAAATGTCGCGTGATGAAATACTTATGTCGCCAAGAAAATCAGGTCCGCATACTGGCTACATAGTGAAAAAAAATATCAAGAGGCAGTGTTCCTAGAAGTGCAAGCCCAGATAGTTTACAAAACTTCCTACACTGTGACATTTGGATGATGTGGAAACAGTACTAACATTCCATTTTATAAGTTTCTTTCATGGTGGACAGGTTCCTCATCGCCATGGCAGTTTTAGACTGAAAAAAGCAGCTTTAAATGACGGCTAAGTCCATTGTTAGGGGATGCATAAAGGTCGTCGAGCATGGTTCGAAGATTAAAATCCGCAAACCAGAGAAGAAAAAGTCGATACGAACAGGCGCATATGTAGTTCGACGAACGAAAATGCTATAATATTACAGTAAGGCTATTGTAGAAATTGTGTGTCTCCGCATCTACAGAAACGTGCGCTTCAGAAATGCGCAGTCTGGTAACAAGTTGCGTTTTATTGGGGGGAATTATCTTGTCGTGCGCCTATAGCAATGGCGATGACATGCAACAGAGGCGCGTACCGTGGCCGTCTCCCTTCAATACTTCAAGGGTCCATAGCAAGAGGCCGGTGCATGGCCGCCATGTAAGTAACTTGTTCACTTGTTTCACTTGTTCACTTGTTTAACATAAACAACATTCACTTGTTTAACATAAAAACATTTTGCTGCGTAAAAATAGTCACTGTGAAGTAGCATGTAAATGACACTTTCCATCATCTGTTCTATTCATATTCCGAATGTGTAGTGTGAGATATATGGAAAAAAACTTTCAAACGCGATAGCGTTAAAGAGCTCGTTTTTAGGAAATTACGGCGTCGGTGTTGGTTGTGAGCGAAAACTGGGCGTCGTCCGATTATGGCAAAGAAATAATTAATAAAAGAATCTTCCGTTATAGTGAGAATCGAACGCAGGCTTTATGCGTGGCAAACAGGCGTTCTATCACAGCGCCAGACTATCGCCTGAAATTGCTCCGTAAATGAAGCGATATGGCATGGAGTGCGAGGAGTTCCCTTAACGCATCTAATACTGCGTGGCAGGAACGTATAAACGCGCCAGGCGTCAAAAACATGTGAATTGTGCAATGAGTGGGTGGTTTGAAGCTGCTTAACCATGAAGTCTGCAGCTGCGCAGGTGCGCTTTGTACGTTACGCGCGCGTAGTGGGTAATTCGCCGATTTGCAGAAGGAAGAATAATGGCGTAGTGAGCACTACGCAATTGTTCTTGCAGTATTCATTTTAGCGTTGTATGAAACGGCCAATGTTACGCGCCCAAACGTTCGTTTATTTGCGGCACACTTGAAGGTGATACACATGGGGCTCAATTACGCTATCGCATTCTACCATTGAAGGAATATCTCAAGCATCCTTCAAGTTTTTTTCTCGTTATTTTGATTCGATTTTGACCTCCTCTTTTACACTCAGCTGATATGAGGTTCGCAATGAAGCAGTTACTGCGTATGAAGAGTGTAGGTTTCGGGAACTGCAGCAATGAAAGTCATTGTCTGCGATTGATATATTAAGGTTATATTAATATAATGAAGCACATAGGCGCGCACACAACCCTAAACACAAAGCCACATACATGCAAAAACGCTGACTGTGCTATAGTCGGTTACAACGTAGGAAAATACGTAGGCAGCGCCCACAGCTATCATTGACCCTCCGACAGGGCATTCACATAAATGCTCCATCCAACACCGCTTACATATTTTCGTGACGTCAAGCACTACTTGAGCTATCAAGCACTACTTGAGATAATGTATTTAGTCATACATAAGCAAGTTCGTGTCCCTGGTCTTAACTAGGAAATTTGAATGCCCTGGTGAATTCTCTTCTTGATTCTGACATCGCTGCTCCGCCAAACCTGTTTGAGGTAGTAACAACGAAGCCTTAACTCATAATGTGGGTAATACTTACATTAGCCGAGAAAATGTGCTTGCAGTTCGAGAAGAAACCAACTAGCACAACTGTCTTTCACAGGTGAGGGCAGGCGCGCCGGGTTTTTGTGGGTGGATCTTACGTTTTTTCTTCAATTGTAACCGAGTACAGTTCCTAATCTATGATCAAGGTAGAGAGGAGTAGGCGGCAGCGAGGACGAAAAAATGTCTGGAAACGTTAACAAAAATTTACTGGTTGTCCTAGCTACGTGGGATCAAATTTAAAATAAAATGAAACAATGCTCCCTAGGAAGGTTGCACCTGTTCTGTGTTAGCGGCAATCTTGTGTACTCAATACCTGCACATTTTCATAGCCATCACCCGACACCTGGAGTAGCAAGCCAGGTGACAAACCAGGCTAACGACTGCGGGAATTTCATTCCAGATTATTATCTGTTTCTCTTATTACTGTGTATTCATTAGGTAGCTAACTTTAATTCGCCTACCTTTTAACTCTTTCTTGAATAAGTAAAATAAAAACTTAAAGTAGTACGCGGCATAAATTACCTCAGAATCAAGCAGTTTTAATTTTGTGCTGAAGCCTGCCTGTTTGCGGTTACTTTTCCAAGAAAAAACAAAAGCGCGCGAAACACGCCAAATACGAAATAGGCGCGTGATCGTGCGGCGTTGCTCAAGCGCTACCAAGCGTTTTTAGTTACTTCACGGATGTACTTGTTTATCGTCGCATTGAGCAGGGCTGCACACCCTTCGATGGAAGCAGCATGAAAACATATCGCTCACAGATTCATCAGAATGCGATGGATTGTACCACGGCCGCTTAATTGAGCGGCCATGCCCTGTAAAATGCGTCCTTGAACGAACGCAGCCGTGTATCAGCCAAAGAACGCTTGGAATTTTGATAGCGGGGCGCTTTTTTTTTTCTAAGACGAAAAAAAAAAACAACCACGCGCACTTACTACATGCTTGATTCTCAGATTATTTTAGGCGGCCCCCAACATAACGATAACATTTTACCAATTCAAGGAAGAATTTAAACCCTGGCTAAATAAACATAGCTAATCAAACAGTACCTAGTTATGAAAAGAATGCAGGTTGTAAGTACACATGAATGCCACTACATACAGCAGGTACATCTTTCTTACACCGCACGGTGATCACCAAACTTTATTTAATATAAAGATCGCCCTCCCCCCTTACAGAGTGGGGGGGGGGGACAACCTCGACGTCGGCCATGATCCCATGAGCCCTGGTGGCGTCGTCGGCCTGCCGTGTATAGCGCGCTTGTATTTCTGGTTCAGAGTTGAGAAGCGCCGCCTACCACCCACGCCCATCTGGGAATTCGCCCCTCGTGGGGGCTTCCGGGAACGCCCAGAGCATGGGGCTCAAATCCGCCCTGTTACTGCAAAATTTACACTTGTCCTCATAAAGTTCCGGTGCATTTCTTTTTTTTTAAATATCGGTCTGCGTTATCTGTGACACCCGGTAAACCTACGTGTAAACGCGCAAAGAAAACTCCAAATGGTGATGTCATTGAATAGTGACACCTCGCATCAATAAAGAAACATGTGGTTTGTGAATTTTGGATATAGCCGAGTTTTTTCCGGGAGTGACAAATTGTACCTGAGCTCGTTATATTGACGTCACACTCTTGAAGTAAAAACGTGCATGTTAAACAATTATGACTTGGTTTTGTACACGCTTCTTGTGCACTTTGAGTTACAGAAAGGCCGCTTTGGAGAAGGTTGTCTCGACGGCAATGGTTGTCAAAAGGGCCTGTGCTGCGTACTGTTGAAGGACAGAACTAGCTGCAAAAGACTTGCAAATACTGGCGAGAAATGCTCTGATGGTCCGATCAAAGGAGGACGACACTACGGGCACTGCCCTTGTTCGAATAGAAAAGGTAACGGTGTGTTTAAGGCAAGCTTTACCATATTTTTATATTGCCAAATCCTCTACGCGTACCCCACCATTACGAAATGGTCTCCGTATGATTTTATTGGAACTCCTGGTGCACTGCCAGGAGAAACTGGTCACGGAATGTGGTCTTATTTAGTATGAGTTGTACTAGACACCGTCGCGGCCCCTTATCGTAAATCTTTGCCCTTATTTAGTGTTTAGAATTTTATTATGTTACTAAATCTTTTTTTTTCAAGTTGTCATATGAAACGCGCAAGATCTAATGGTGCATTGAGATGTTTTTATGAGTGTACATGCACGTTATTCACAGATGTTTTCTCACGCTGACATTGCCAGCATTGTTTACTTACTCAGGACCTTGAGGCCCTGAGTAGCAGGGATCACGTAGTCGCCCCTGCTATCATGTTGTGAATTTCGAAGAAAAGAAAACAAGAATGATAGTACTCGAAAAAATAAAAGAAGCCTCGGTAATAATTTCTTCCAGCAACAAAACCAACACCTCATTGACAGTAAGGATGTCTCGCTGATGCCGCAGACGATCACGTACAGACGAGCGAGCCCCTGTAGCTGTAACGTGAGAATTCTCCATGCAGATGCAGGATCCGTCGGCCCGCTACCTCCAGAGAAGAAATGGAGGGGACGGGCAATGTCTGGGTAGGCGGAGGCACAACGTAGCTTTCGGAACTTTGTTGTTCTATGCACCGAAACGTGTCATAGCGCTACCAGACGCGCTCGTCGCGGCGTCGTCCTGATGTAGCGTGTAGCGCTCGTCCCGTTGTGTAATCCTCCTCCGTGCCTGGTAGAGCTATGACAACTTTTGAAGGCACTGTATTGATCACCTCCGGCATTTGCGATGGCAACCGTTCGCTTAAGCGTCGGTCGAGTTCACGAGTGAAATGGCTATGTAATTTTGCTTGTACCGGGGATAACAAGGGGGGTCACCCGCTACTTCTTGACCTCAACATTGTGAGAGGAAATGGTGGGACGTAACCAGTTCTTGCATAGTGTCAACTTCTTGGAAGGCAACATTGGGTGTCCTCGGCAGCCGTTATTGTCGAAAACGTAGATGCCCGTTTCCTTGACACAATGGCAGAATAGTGTGACTGAATAAATATATGGGGAAGACATAACGCCCCTTGCAGTGACTAGCAGGGCGGCTGCCCTAACTGCCTCCCTGTGCACACGTCTACGACTACTTAAGAAAGAAGTAGTTGGCGGAACATGATCAACTGAGTGGTTGGTGCATTAAACTTACTAAATGTTCTTGAGTGAAATTTACAATTTGATGCTTCATTAAAATCAGAATGTGTTTCAGCAATAAGCAATTGGGTGTAGTTGTCCGTAAATGGGGTGTACCTAATGTATAGCCCAAGTTTATTCTATAATGCTAAACTTGGTCAAACGAGGTGATGTGCGCTGACCGTTACACATGACTGTGTAGTACAAGTGACTTTTCCGTACTTTTCCAAATAAGCAAATTTTTGCCTCTTCCAGATCAATGCACACATGGGATCTGTAAACGAAAATCAGGGTCCCGGTGGAAGTGGCAAGAGTGAATATGGTGTCTCGTTTATCTCCGTGCTTACAGCAAAACGTGGTTGCTAGTGTCATTGCTTAGGTCAGCTAATTGCGCATTATAGCTTGTATTTCATGGAATAAATAAGTAATAAAAGCGACCCTTCATTCGAATTGTTTCCACTGAAATGACTGTGCTTCTGCCAGCCATATTACGGCAAAGTTATCCGTCCTTGTCATGTACGATGCCTCCGGCGACATTCATTATATCGAGGACCCTACGATGGAACGGAACGGCGACCACTAATAAAGCATTTCGTTGTTTCATGCTTAGTGTCTGTTGGCAGTACTGTAAGCCTTGCTACCTTCTTCCCAGAGTAGATCTGCTTAGTTGCAGTATTCGGAGGCTCAGATGTAAACCCTCGAGGCTTACGGCTGTACTCGACACATAAAACACTGGATGACAAAGAGGATATCTATCTATCTATCTATCTATCTATCTATCTATCTATCTATCTATCTATCTATCTATCTATCTATCTATCTATCTATCTCTCTCTCTCTATATATATATATATATATATCCTCCTGAGTCCTAGCGTGAATTTTGGTTCATAGATTCTTCTGACACTTGGAGAAATGCTTTGTAGGAGCGCAAAGGTGAAAAGTGTCACGTAGTTTTTCTCTCTTTTATGTGACTTGGCCGCACCATGTTGCCCACTATATTGGACATTGGGACGGCGTTTTCTGGAACACAGGATAGAGTGTAGTACCGGCTGGTGAAGAGACCTCGCGACAGTTGTGTCGCGAGGTCTCTTCACAAGCAGCAAATATTTGCTGCTTCGAAATAGAGAGTACAACATACCCTAACGGATATTGCCGCGATAACTTTCCATCTTTAACGCTTTGCTCGTGACGCGCTTATCAGCACTCCATCATGAACGCGTGAGCCGACAGCTTATCATCGTGTCGCGTTTGATGGGAAACGCCCCTCGCCGAAAAAGCGAGCGCAGCAGTGGTAACCGGGGTAGCTTTTTTGCCATCGGCACTGCGGTTCTCTTATGTCTGTCGGGCGCAGGTCAGCCCAATAAAATAAAGAATTGTTGCGGCTTGCCCCTCATCCTGCCTTGAACGTGCCTTCATCGTTCCTTCATCGGCAGTGTGACAATATGTTGTGATATATTGTATCACAATATATTGTATCACAATATATATGTATCACAATATATTGTATCACAATATGTTGTGATAAAATCTTGTCAACTTGTCATATCAAGTTTCAAAGAGATTAACCACCGTGTTCTAACTGAAAAGATGTTGTTTGCTTGTTACTTTAGCCAACAGAGGTTTTTGGATTGCTCTGGACTGCTTTTGTGCGGTCTGTACTCTATTTACATTGAAATAGCTCTACTGACTGGATAATCTACCTTGTTGAGTTCGATCAGAAGAAACTGGCATGCGAGCCTGTACGTGATTTCCATTAATGGCGGATACGCTCCTGAACGCTTACGAGTGGTGGTTATTAGCGACAAACAAACCCACTTGGTAAAGTGTTCATAAAAAAAGTCACAGTTTCACCGCAAGAGTGAAGCAATGAATGCGATAGCAAAAAATTGTAATGTTATACGAAGTGAAGCTGGCAGCTAACTCTTTTTGGATCCGATCTCACGAAACTCTAGAAAACGCTTGTTTAAGAGAATTCTCTTCGCGTTGAGAGCGCAGCACGTAGAAGGGTACACCGGCCCCCCGCTGTTGGCCGCCGAGAAGGGGAGATAAGGCGCGCGCCCGCGCTCGTAAAATCGAAGGTCGCTCGAGGGACCCCCCCCCCCTCGCGTCTTTTCACGCTCACGAACGACGGGCGGGGCTGGTTATATATATACATATACATATGCGGCAAATGACGGCGGCGGACGAAGACGGCGGACACCGGCGGCGTACAACGGCGGCGGCGACGCCGACGGCGAAAACCAGCCGAAAGTGTCCATATAATTGCTATCGCAATAAAAATTCGCCGATGTCCACAATAGGTCGACAAGAACGTGAGACATCATACCCCAAGTGACGAGAAGGAACGCTCAGAGTACTCAAACAAGAACCTACTCACTCTATATCTAAACACGGTGCACATATACAAACTGCTGAGCTCAAGGTATGCTTCTAGGGAAAAGGTCCCACCAATTGCACAAGAAAACTGTTGCATCGTAGCGTCACGCTAGGCGTGCGCTCCGATCCCCGAACAAGGCGAATGAAGTGCAGGCATCAGAAGAATGATTATGTCGTAGAAGTAGGATTTTAGGAGTGAAGCTCCTCTGGGCGAGACCTGGCCGGTTGTCGAGCGGCGTCGTCAACCGTCCTCTGTACCCCGTAGTGTTCCCTTATCGTACAATAGAGGGCACTGTCCCATACAGATGCATGTAAACTGCAGTTGGGTGAGGACACACTAGATGGCGCTGTACGCATTCCATTTCTCGTCTCGTTTCCGAGAGGGCGCTGTCCCATAGACATGCGTACAATATGGCGGTTGGGTGAAGGTACGCTAGATGGCGTTGGCGGCGCAGCTGCTCTCCGATTTTAGGGGCGCCCTCACCTTCTCCTCTCCTACGCTTCCCCCTCTCTCCTACGCCGCCCCTCTCTCGCCTCGCGACGCCGACGCAGGCAGCGTCTGCTAGCGAGTTTCTTGATTGAAAAAACCGACTGCTCGCGCTACACAACCATTCACTGACCACGCTGCACAACCGTTCACTGACCACGCCGTATATATATGCACTAGATCTTGACCTCCAAGGTAGCGCCTGTGTGTGATTTCTCCTGTGCGAAATTAAACAATAAAAATTCACAGCGTACATGTAAAATTAAAGTGAGCTGCAAGTCGCCATGACTCTCATCGACCCTTTAGTATAAACGCGCCCGATCTCACGTCGTTGATGATGTACTGGGCAGAATTCACGGAAGATTCACTGTCTACCATGAACCTCCAGAGCTTCACCCACTCATCATCATTCACTCCGTGGATATGCTGTGAATTTTTTGATAGCCTGGGAGGGAGAGGAGGGTTACAGATGTGTGCTTTACTTGGAGCCCATGTGGGACAAGCTGTGTCGCGAAATGATAAGCGGTGAAGCAGCCAGACAGGTTCCATTGCTACAATCGTGTAAGAAAACCAGCACATGTGCCTCTCAGATTTGTAGAAATATAGAAAAATGCGGCCGAACGAAAAAAAATTAGCATAGCTTGCAGTGGAGGCGCAAAAGAGAACAGTGGAGCTGATGGGCACATAGATAGTCTAGGCTTTTGGCATTTTTCCAATTTTTGCGAATTTCTCTTTCTTTTTCCTCTATTTCTTGCTTTTGCCCTGTTCTCTCTGTCTTTCATGTATGTCTTTTTTTGTTTCTGCTAATTTCTATTTTGTCTTAATATCTCCCTCTCTCTCACTATTTCTTTCTCTTTCTCGGTCTTTCTATCATTCTTTCCCTTTCTTTCTTTGCTTCGTCTCTCTCTCTCTGTATTTCTCGCTTCCTCGTTCTTTCTATCCGTTTCTTTCGTTCTCTATTTTTTACTCTCTTTCTCTCCGTTCTCTTTCTGCGTTTCGTTTCCTATATTTATAACTTTCTCTTTCTTTCTATGATACGCTATACTCTCTCCCCTCCTTATTTTTTCTTCTCTGCACTCTCAATTCTCTTTCCCACCACCTTGCTATGCTATACTATACAAGGCTATGCTATGTTCTGCATAACCGAGCGCGTAAGACTCTCACGTTCAGATCATGGGCACACGGGTTCGAATATGACTTCACAAAGAATTTTTTCCTCCCGAGAATTTCTCCATTTCTGTATCATTAGTTAACTCTCTATTTTAAATGCGAAGCATTTCTTAGCGAACTTCGGCGACTTTGAGCGTATCTATCTATCTATCTATCTATCTATCTATCTATCTATCTATCTATCTATCTATCTATCTATCTATCTATCTATCTATCTATCTATCTATCTATCTATCTATCTATCTATCTATCTAGCCGCCTACGACTTAGTGCTCTCCTGGCCATATCGTTAACGGGATTTATACCAAAATTGGTATGGCTTAACATGACGGCATGACGAACATGAATGACTGGTCATATCATGAAAATCATGACTAACTTGTCAAGAAAAGCATGATTTACACGCCATGACCGTAGAGCTACTGAGGCCGTTTTCTTAACTTGATATATTCAAAAATTGCTACGATAAGACATTTCTGCATGACCAACATAAATGACAGGTGGTAATATGCAAATCATGACCTGCATGTCATGTACAACATGATTTACATGCCACGCTCATGGCGCGCTGACGGCCGTTTCGCTAGCTTGATATACACCAAATTTGGTATTGCGTGACGTGACTGTAAGACGAACATAAATGCCAAGTGGTAACATGGAAATCATGACATGTCATGTGCAACATGACTTGCATGCCACGCTCATGACACTCTCGGGGCCGTTTCGCTAGCTTGATATACACCAAATTTGGTATTGAGTGACGTTCTGTATGACGAGCACAAATAACAAGTGGTAATATGGAAATGTCATGTGCAACATGACTTGCATGCCATGCTCATGAAACTCTCGTGGCCGTTTCGCTAGCTTGAGATACGCCCAATGTCGCATTGAGTGACGTGACTATATAACGAACATAACTGGCACGTGGTAACATGAAAATCTTGGCGTGCATGTCATCTACAATGCGATTTACATGCCACGCTCATGGTGCGCTTGCGTCCAGTTCGCTAGCTTGATATGCACCAAAATAGGTATTGCGTGACGTGACTGTATGGAGAACATAAATGACAGGTCCTAACGTGTAAATCATGACATGCATATTAAGGCAAAAGCCTTTAACGTCTCACGGTCACATCCCTTCGTCCGTCCGTCCCTCCGGCACTGCCCTGGCACGGTGCCAGGTGGCCGCCGGGGCGCGCAAACGGACGCCGGTCACGTCGGACTCTACAGCGCTCGCGCTTTGCTGTCGTAGCGTCGCTGTGCCCAGCGTGTCGAGTCATGCAAGGAGGGAGACGCGCGCATCGCGTTCCTTCTGGCAGACCCCGTCTCAATGGGCACAGGCGTTCGCGAAACGCACTTTGGAATTTACAAAGTGTCCGTCAATTTAAGCGCTGGGACGTATAAGGCGTCTGCACGATCCGCAAAGCGCGAGACAACGAACGCATGCGAAACGGAGGCAGATTGGTCTCGCTAAATCACTATAGTCTCCCGTCTCGCTGCGATTCGCAGAAAAAAAAGTTTACAAAAAAGAAAACATGCACACATTCCGTTTGTAGCCATCTCACTAAGAGTCTAAAAAAAAAAAGACATGACACAGTCAGCCGAATGGCCACAAGCTTTCGCCGAACTCACTTTGGAATGCACAAAGTGTCCTTCAATTTTATGTACAGCATGATTTGCTCTTTGCTGGCTGCTTCGCATTACATCGATTCCCACAGTGCGTGGGATCTGCCGGTTTTTTTTCCTCTCTTTTTCTCTCTCTCTTTCCCTTTGTCCACTTGTTGTCTCGCCCATCAGGGGTATTGCATCCCGCGCCAGAAATATCGGCGCACATGCTCTGGGAGCGAGGTAGAAGGTGAAGAAGACTACGACGATGAACAAGGGAAGAAATTCAGTGCGTGCTGGTTCATGATGATGCTCATTTTCTTTTTGGCGGCTCACGGTCTAACGGCCGCATGAAACAGCTCCACTGTTAAAAAAATTAAGTACACCAAATAGGAAAGCAGAGCACACCACAAAAATATTTGATGTGCGATAAGGACAGATACCAAATCTCCGATAGACAGTAAACCAAGAAAGGGAAAATAGACAACCACCCATTTGTAGCACGAAGCCACAAGGAAATCCGTACGGATTTCTCAGAAAGAAAAGCTTCTTAGTTGCCGAAAAATTCATCCTGATCCGGGGTTCGAACCCGGGACCAACGCCTTTCCGGGGCGGTCGCTCTACCAATTGAGCTAACCAGGAAGCTAGCAATTGGCAGCGCGAGGGCGAATTCATCGACAACTCGAAGCACATGGACACAAGTAATGCAAATCAGTTCTGCGGACACCCGCAAGGTGGCGGAGGAGTTAAGAAAGGGAAAATTGACAACCACCCGTTTGTAGCACGAAGCCACAAGGAAATCCGTACGGATTTCTAAGAAAGAAAAAGCTTCTTAGTTGCCGAAAAATTGGTCCTGATCCGGGGTCGAATTTTTCGGCAACTAAGACGCTTTTCTTTCTGAGAAATCCGTACGGATTTCCGTACGGAACTCAGAAATCCGTACGGAAGAGGAGCGTTTAACCAACGCTCCTGTTCTGTATGTGCAGAAGGGTAAGCTCAGGTCACGCCCTGATGCATCTTTCTCGCTCTTTTGTTCTGAAACCGTGACCCTTTACTCAACCGCACTATCGTCCTACAATTATCAATTCTGCTAAACGAGAAACATGGTGCGAGCGGCAGGGGGATCTCCTAAAGCGCGCACATTGCTTCCTCTCTTTGCCGACAGATGGCGAGAGGAGTCCAGTGGCGCTCTGAGTGACGCTTCGCTCCGAACACGATGGGCATAAAATGTGTGGTTCAACTCTCTCGCTGCTCGGCCTTCTCTTGGCCTCGAAACAAACACACACACACACACACACACACACACACACACACACACACACACACACACACACACACACACACACACACACACACACACACACACACACACACACACACACACACACACACACACACGCACGCACGCACGCACACACACACACACACACACACACACACACACGCACGCACGCGCACACGCACACACGCACACACACAAGAAAAGAACAGAACCAAACTTTCATGGAGAGCGCTGGTAAGATTAATCGTCACCAGCGCAGTGTTCTTTTTTTGTGGGTTAAGTAGACGCACGTCACTCAGTAACGGGCCTTTTTGCGTGCTGTCTGGTTTCTGCACTAACGAATCTTAGGCTGACCCGTGCCGTATTAATAGTAGCATTGGTAGTACAGTAAACGCTCGTTAATTTAACCCCTGCTAATTCGGAAAATCTGATAATTCGGACGTGCTCCCTCATCCCGGCAGGCATATGCATTGTTATTCTCGTCAAATTCACGTTGATTTGGTCGTATCTAGCCTAAACATGCATAGGCGTATCAGCCAGGGGGGGCAAAGGGAGCGCAGAGGCCCCCCCCCCCCACTTTCGACAGTGGTCACTGTCGGCTGTACGCTGGGAAATCAACAACTGAGGTGAAGTTTTCCTTCATCACAGTAATCACTCAATTATATAATGAAAATTTTGCTACCCTTCTGCTGCGAAGATTTTCCTTGTAAGCTCTTTTCGGTGCGGGCCGCCTATGCGAAGCTTTCGTGCCTTGGGCTGTATCAGTGCAGAGCAGGCTAGCGCTGAGCAGGGGCCCAAGAAGATTAGATCACTCTTTCATGCTTTTATTCTGCTGTGCCTGGACTGACAATTAAATTATCGACGATGAAAATTCGGGTGGGAACGAGCAAACGTTTTACAGACCGGTCAAACCGCTTCGCACTTCAGGAAAGTCATTTTCTTTCATTGAAAAGGAATATCATCGCCGCTGCTCTGTCGAAGCTGATGTGAGCCGATGAGTGTGACTAAGTTTTTTTTAATCTTTTAGTTTTACCGCACTGGAAGCGCCAAAAAAGGTTTCCGCTTTAGTCTCCGATCAACGTGATCAGCGTTGCCTATGGTGGCTTGCAGCAATGGTGGCAGCTTCCAACAAGCCGACGAATAAAGCAGTGGACTCGAGCTCAGTGGGAAGCCCCGCAACTTGATCCACTGGACCAGGAAGATGGTGGAGGTCCGTGTTTTTTTGGACTGAGGATACTTAATTACCAGTCGGGCTAGTTGGTTTTCATTCAACTAGAGTTGACTTTTACAGCTCAAAATACAACTCGGTCAGCAAAGAAGCACACACGCGCAGCGCAGCTTATTTCGTTCTCGCCCTCTCTCTCTCAGCAAGGATGAGCTCACAGAGTTGTATACGCGCACAAACAGCTAATCGTCGTTATGCTGCAATTGAAAATATTTATTATACTCATATGAATCCATCGCGCCAGCTGTTACAAGTAGCCACTGCTAATGTGATCGGCGGGCAGCCTACTTGAATTACGTTTAAAAGGAGACGCTCTCCGGCTATTCCAAATAGCTTTAGGTATTGTTGAGCACATGAATGCGCTGTTTAATGTGCATATGTCATCATAAATACCACGGAATTTGGCAGATCCGTGACGTCATGTAACAAGCAGGCGATTGTATGGCACGCAGAAAATTTTTACGAATGCCGAAGAACCAATGGCCAACAATATGCCATATTAGAAAGCCGGCAGATCCCACGCACTGTGGGAATCGATGTAATGCGAAGCAGCCAGGAAGGAGCAAATCATGCTTTACATAATTTGCGTGTCATGCTTTACATGTTACGACCTGTCATTTGTGTTCGTCATACAGTCACGTCGCGATATACCAATTTTGGTGTATGTCAAGCTAGCGAACTGGACGCAAACGCACCATGAGCGTGGCATGTAAATGGCATTGTAGATGACGTGCATGCCAAGATTGTCATGTTACCACCTGGCACTTATGTTCGTTATACAGTCATGTCACTCAATACCAAATTTGGTGTATATCAAGCTAACGAAACGGCCGCGAGCACGCCATGAGCGTGGCATGCAAGTCATGTCGCACATGACAAGTCATGATTTCCATATTACCACTTGTCATTTATGTTCGTCATACAGTCATGTCACACAGTTCCAAATTTGGTGTATATCAAGCTAACGAAACGGCCGCGAGCGCGCCATGAGCGTGGAATGCAAGTCATGTCGCTCATGAAGTCATGATTTCTATATTACAACTTGTCATTTATGTTCGTCATACAGTCATGTCACTCAATCTCAAATTTGGTGTATATCAAGCTAACGAAACGGCCGCGAGCGCGCCATGAGCGTGGCATGTAAATCATACTTTTCATGACAAGTTATTCATGATTTTCATGATATGACCAGCCATTTATGTTCGTCATACAGTCATCTTCTGCCATACCAAATTTGGTATAAATCCCATTAATGATACGGCCAGGAGAGCACAAAGTCGTAGGCGGCTAGATAGATAGATAGCTAGATAGATAGATACGCTCAAAGTCGCCGAAGTTCGCCAAGAAATGCTTCGCATTTAAAATAGTTCGTTCTCTTATTTTTTACGTGGTCGTGCATAAGTGGTCATTACGCAATCGATCATTTTGAGTCATTTGTAGCCACGCGTAACGAGCAGGTACTGTGTGCATGATCCAGAATGTTTCGACCAATCATAAACAGCTAACGACCATTGCGGAAGGAAGCAACGAGGGTAGTTTAACGTTAAAGTCGGAAACATTTCTTTGAACAAAAAAAAGTCACAGTTTCACCACAAGGCGAAGCAATGAATGTGATAGCAACAAAGTGGAATGTCAAGCGACAAATGACAAGCAGGTGGAAACGTATAGTGCGCTGCTCACGCACACATGACGCACGAAAACAACACGCACAGAACGAGAGAGAACTAACAACGTTCACCGCTCGACACTTAACGCGCTGCTCAAACAAAAACGACGCACGAAACGAATTCACAGGTACGCGCGAGCGCGAACTAACAAGTGTCACAGTTGTTACTTCTCTGTGTTTGAAAAGCGTGTTCTTTTCGCAAACGGGGGGGGACTGCCGCGAGCGAAGTGACCTTCGTGCGCTCGGTAACTACAACGCAATCGTTCCGACAAAAGCCCATTTCTCCCCCACCGTGAGATAAGCGCGCGTGCGAACGGGCGAACGGGCGTCTACCCCCCCCCCCCCCCTCCTCCCACAGGGCAAAGGGCGCGAGCGGATGAGCGCGGGCGTCACGACGAGTGGGGCCGATGGGGCGCCGTGCTATGGCTAGCTATGGCCTCGCCGAGCGCGGCCTTTGCGCCATCTCGCTGGTAATGCTCAAAACACGCTGAAAACTTGCTGTATATAAATAGCTCACCGTTTGAACGCTGACGGACCTGCGCTTTCGTGGATCAGCGGTTAGCGCCGCGCGCTGCAGAGCGAGAGGTCCCTGGTTCGATGCCGCGCGTGGGAAACATTTTTCTGATTTATTTTTCTTTGAGGCTTTTATAAATATATAGATACATATACGGGGGATGACGGCAGCGGCCAACGGCGACGCCGACGGCGAAAACCAGCCGAGAGTGTCCATGTATAATTGCTATAACCATAAATCTTTGGTTACACCGTTTGTATTGGCGTACTTATGGAGGTGCCGGAGGGCCCTTTCATAAATGTTGTAAATACATATACGATGACTCTAAACAATGCCCTACGTCCCTAACACGAAAATTATTTATTTAAGAAAAGGGTTGACAACTTGACAAAAAGAGTAATATAATAATAGTAATAATGTCAATAAGCACGCGCTAGAAACACTGTTTGGACAATTAGCAAACAAGGTAAATTATAACCTACACAAGCCTGAATATACGCAAGAAAGTGTAGTACTTATTATGAAAAAGTATAACGGCAGTCATTCACTTAAAAAAAAACATTCGTGAATCATCCGTCATAGGAATCAGTATAGCACAAAGTAATACGCGCCCTTACAGAGGTGATTGAATGTTTACTGTGCAGTACATTGATATAGAAGGGTTTGCACAATGTATATTTCGTTGTTTGACAGATATAGCACCGTTTAACGTGGATGCACCCTCGTTGACACTTGGTGATATCTCCATTCCGACGACTAACGTCCGTGGTCAATGATTAAACAAACCACTGTGGTAGCTGGAGATGTTTCGGCCAGAGCGCAATCAGAAAACGAGGCGTGATAGCCAGAAAAGCGTCACATGTTGGATGCAGAAATCGCGCTAAAATCGCCATCCCGCGGCATGTTAAAGTGTGATTGAACATCACGGTCGTACTGGAGGGAAACACTAAGCGCGTCCTGTCGCCCCTGTAGCCTGGCCGCCATTGTTCTTGGGGCGAGCGTAAGCGAGGAACGCGTTTATTACATCCAAGTAAGGCAGGCGCGCGTCCCAGAGCTAGTTTTGGTTTGGATGGACGCTATGAGGAAGACCAACGCTTGGGCTAAGGTCGCCGCCTCGCAGTGTGTTAAGGCGTTGACATAATCGCACTACTATTGAAAACCTGCCGAATGGGACGGACGCGTAGCAACAGGCGTTGAAGGCGCTAACCGTGGAGGCCACAGTAATGATGATTGGTTTACTTTACCGCTCCAAGAGAGCGACACCACCCCACTGACCAAGAGCACTGTAAGAGGAAAGTGTGAGATATGAGAGGCGCGTTTGTAAAGCCGTTAGAGTCTGTGGCCATGGCTCAGTGGATAGCGTGATCGGAACTTGTTTATGCGGATCGAGAGGTCATCTGTTCGATGCCCTTTCACGGAACTTTTTAGATGTGAAGCATCTTATGGCGAAGCTTAATCCGGTGGTGGTGGTGGTGGTGGCGGTGTGCCGCGTGCCCACCCTTACTGCGCATGCGCAAACCCTTAAAAAAAATAAAAATAAAAAACCTCTTCACCCCCTCTCTCTAGGCATCCCTCCCCGCGGCAACCACACGCTCACTGCGCATGCGCCTCCCCACCTCTCTCCCCTCTTACACTCCCCCCTCTCTCCTCGAGGCATCCCTGCCCGCGGCGTCTACACTCTCACTGCGCATGCGCGTCCCCCCTTCTCTCTCCTCTCCTACGCTCCCCCCTCTCTCCTCTCCTACGCTCCCCCCTCTCTCCTCTACCCATCCCTGCCCACGACGTCCACAATCCCACTGCGCATGCGTGTCACCCCCTCTCTCTTCTCTCCTACGCTCCCCCCTCTCTCGCCTCGCGACGCCGACGCAGGCAGCGTCTGCTAGCGAGTTTCTTGGTTGAAAAAACGAACTGTTCGCGCTGCACAACAGTTCACTGGCCACCCCGTATATATGGCAATGGATCTTGACCTCCAAGGTGGTGCCGGTGGGAGATTTCTCCTGTGCGTTGTCGAACAATAAAAATTCGCAGCGTGCGCGTTAACTAAAAGCGGAGTGCGGGTCTCTATATCCAGTCGGAGTCTTCTGTCTCTCATTGCCCATTAGCAGCGATTGGCATGTTCCAGTAGGAAACACTGCTCCATCGCTGCCTGCTTTGCGCCTCCCCAGTTTTCTCTCCTGCGCAACGCTGCGATGAGCGTCAATGCCGCCGCCAGTGTAAGCGTTAGCGCCCGCTGCTTCACATCTACACAAGGTTCCCTTTAGCGGGAGATGGTGTAATTTTTTTTTCTTTAACATTAGATCGTGTACATATTTTTCGGCGTCATTTGCGAGACGGAAATACGTCACTGAAATCTTGGTGAACCCTTTCATAAAACACTTTCGTGTTAAAATTCGGCAGATCCCATACGCTGTGGGAATCGGTTGAATCAGTCAGCGCACATATGGAGTTCAACTTCAGATGGCTCGCTGGAAGCGGCAATTCTTCTCTTTTCTGCTTTGTATTGGTCGCTAGCTCAGGCCGCCCTGTTTATCTACCCCTCGCAGACAATACACGGATAACCGGCCCGCTTCCGGCGGCTCTCCGTCTTCCCTTCTTTGTCTGAGCTTTTCTTTCCCTCGCTGACGAACGCCCCATATATATATATATATATATATATATATACAAACGCACAAATAACGGCCGACAGGTGAGGTAGGTTTGCCCCCCCCCACTCGCGAAAGAGTTGGTACGCCACTGTAAACATGGTTAATTCGGACCAGTGGCGTAAATCATGGGGGGGGTCGGGGGGTCCTGACCCCCCCTGTGTTCAGGCTGGGGGGGACACCCCATGCAAGTGTCCCCCCCTCGAGATTTATCTTCCAAATGTCATATCTGAATTTCTTGACAGTCAAGGACAATGTACTCTCCGTAAAACAATCTCCGAAATCTGAAGCACTTTCATTGAATAGTACCTAAGTACTTCTAGCCGGTACACACGATGCGGAATACCTTTATGCGCTAGCACCGAAAGTGGTACAATTTTTATTGCATAATTTCACCGAAATGACGCAGCTGCAAAAATGCTAGCGCCTGCCTACAAGTTGCTATTAGAAACTTCGCCATGCGATGTCGCTTACTATTGGATACTCAGTGCTACTTTTTCTGACCACGCGCCGATGCTGATGCTTGTTTTATAATAATAATAATAATAATAATAATAATAATAATAATAATAATAATAATAATAATAATAATAATAATAATAATAATAATAATATTATTATTATTATTATTATTATTATTATATTATTATTATATGTGAATGCATAATTTTAATTTTGTATGATTAAAAACAAAATGGCCACCATTGCAAGACGTGTGTCCCCCCCTTGGGATCTTTATGAATTTACGCCACTGATTCGGACGATTCGCGAAGCGCGGTGAGCGTGAAGTGCAGGTAAATGTGCGACGCGAAAGAACGAGAACGACGTTCGCGCACAACCGAAACGAGGCAGCGCAGACTGCATTGTGACCATCAGCGCGAAGCCTGTGATAACGATAATGACGACGTTTCGGGTGAATATTCGTATAGTTCGTTTTAGATTATTTAAATCAAGGGGGGGTCTCGAGCAGCGGTCAAATTTTGAAGTCGCGAATGGCGAAAATTGCGGCTTTTACCCCACTCTTATGCTAAGTAAGTACAGGATTTACGCGTTCATCATGAAAATGTAAGTGTATTGACGTAAGATGCAGTTGTTTATTGTTTTGTTTATACTTTCGATAATTCGCTATTCGGTTGAGTCGACATTATATCGGTACCGTAAAATCCGAGTTAACGAGCATTTACTGTAGCGAGGGAGCGCGAATAGGTGGACAAACGAGGAGGAACCAAGGTGGAGAAATAGTGGGTCGCTACTTTTAGGAAGTATTAGGGGCTACAGTTCCAATGACTGAACCAGCAGGTAATGTGATCTCGTTTTGACCAATCAGGTGGGATGGCGCGCATTTCGAATGCCGTGGTGGTTTCACGACATCAGTTCATCTCGCTTGAGCTCTTTCCTAACTGAATGTAATCTCGCTAGCCATTTGTATAGACTCGCTGAGGCGTGCGTAATGTTTTCCATTAGGAAGGAGGGGGGGGGCGAAGTGGGCGGAGTTTCACCGCAACGTCACCTCCACCTTTCCCAACCCCTCTGAATGAGGCCTTTTTCGATCAGTACGTAGTACAAAGACAAAGTGTTAGAAGGCTCGAGGGTCAGAAAGGTTGCTGCTCGGGCGAGTTGGTCATCCATAAATGTAGCGTGGATTAGCGCGGTACATTGAAGCAAGAAACACGACACAGACGTACAGAAAGAGAGGCGCTAAACTCCAAACCATTTCGTTGTTTAGTACCTACGGACCAATGACTCCGAACAGCCAACGACTCCGAACTGAGAACTCGCTAAGCCGAGGCCACGCAGCAACTAAGAGTTGCCACCAGTGGCGTAGCCATGGAGGGGGATGGGTGGGGTGAGGTTCAAACCTTGTACCGCGAATCTCGCATGTACACACACGCACACACACACACACACACACACACACACACACACACACACAAACACACATACACACACGTATATATATATATATATATATATATATATATATATATATATATATATATATATATATATATATATATATATATATATTGTAGCGAAGCTTTGGAGCTATACAGTGGGTCGTCCTCTCCAGCGCCTTCTAATGGGTCGCCCTCTTCGAAGAGAAAGAGCTGCTCGTGCTGAGAGTCGGTCCCCGCCTTGACTGACGCTGTCGTGCATCGTGGCCGAGTGCCCGCCAATAAACGTCTTAACGATTTGGTGGAGAGTGCTGTGCCCTTAAAACAACTTCGGTCCGCATTCGATGCCCTAGGAGCTCCGACCCCGTACCGTGCCATCTACCACGCCCCCCAGACGCCGCTCAGCAAACGCTTCCTCCTGCGCCGACGCCATGTCCCGGTGTCGCCCGCATCCGCGACGCTCCTGTCTTCACCGGCGCGGATCGCACCGACGTCGAGGACTGCCTCGCCATTTACGAACGCGTGAGCGTCCCCAATAAATGGGATGGGGCAAGCAAACTCAGCAACTTGGTTTTCTACCTCGCGGGTGTGGCCAGCTTGTAGTACAACAACCACGCATCCGATTTCCCGACTTGGTCCGCTTTTAAGACCGCCGTCGTCGACGTGTTCGGCCGTCTTGCTGTACGTAAGCTGCTAGCCGAACAGCGTTTGCGCGAACGAGCACAGCAGTCCGGCGAGTCCTTCACTAGCTACATCTAGGACATCCTTGACTTGTGCAAAAAAGTGGACGCGAGCATATCGGAGCCTGACAGAATCACACATGTTCTCAAAGGCATCGCCGACGATGTCTTCACCATGCTCCTGGCCAAGACCCTCGTACTGTGGCAGAGATCATTACGCTGTGCCAAAGTTACGAGGAGCTGCGCCGGCAGCGTTTGATGACCCGTCGACCACCGTCACGCGACGCTGATCTCGCGGGCTTGTCCGCCGTTTCTGACCACACCACCTTGCTCGCCGAAATCAAGTAGTTCGTGCGTGAGCAAATTGCCCGCCAGGTCTCTTCACTGGCTTTCGCTCCACCGCAACTTGCCAGCCGCAATGACTGCCGCCGGAATGCGGCGTGCATTAAAAGCGAGAGGGGCTCCGGTGCTTTGGTAGATATGTAATAGAGATATGCGTACAAAATATTAAGCTTTAAGGGTAAGTTAATATTGCAACAAAAAGCTAACATCAGAAAATAAAACAAAAAAGGTTACACAGCGGTTTGACAATGAAAACATACGGTGCTAGACAGTAGAATCCTGCGTCGCTAATCCTGCGTGCACAATTCGATGAAGATATTCGATACGATATTCGTGCACTATTCGACATTATTTATTTATTTATTCATTTATTTATTTATTTATTTGATTTGCATACACACATACAAAAGGACACAGAGAATGCAACTCAGTAAACTTTCACATAAAGACGCAATACGTACAAACATGGTTAGCCGGCCGAGGTGCAACGATTTCAAATTGAGCCGCCTTCTAGAATTACAATGGGCTGAAAGATGCGCATAATAAAATAAATTGACCTGGAGATGCCTCTTACCATTTTAAATGTGAAACGTGATCGTGGAATATTATTCCTCTCTGAGGAATACTTTAGATTAGCTTTTGCCTCCAATCACGAGAACATCTTGTCACAATGATTAAAAATAAACATCAATGATTTGCTTTGAAATCTTTCTTGTAGTTTATTAGTAATATGATTAAAGGGGCCCCAAATAATTTTGGCCCACTCGAGAATAGACAAGACGAGAGTTTCGTATGCTATAAATTCAGTGTGACATGTGAAATGACAAAGGGGGTGCTTTAAGTAGTGTGGTTAAGACCTTGCTTTGTTGGTGATTTCGGTTGTGTGGTAATCCAGTACAGAATACTGCGAATGTGAATACCAGTGTACATATAGCGCTCAGTGCAACATAGGCTGTTGTGATAATTTTCGCAGTCAAATGAGTGAGCATGTGTTCAGTAACTTATAGACATGGCAACACTTTTCTTAACGATTACCGACACTTGACACGCATTGTACAAATGTGTATAAAATTTCTGTTGAGTTGCAGTTGATCATTAGAAGAGGTAATGAAATAGCACATTACGTAGGCGTGCGCGCACAGTTTTATTTCTACATCATGTGGATTTGTAATGTCTTTTTATGGAAACTGCAATACCGAGCCCAACACTGGTCATGGGGGCAAGTCCTCACGGAACCGAAAGCATGCTTCAAGTGGCTTGATTATGAATGACATTCTGTTTTATAAAAGTTGCATAGGACTCTATCGAGTTACAAACCACACTATTTTTAGGTGCATGAGAGTATAAACAGTAGTTGCGGGTGCGGCAGTTTATCGAACGCCTTGGAGAAGTCTAAGAAAATAGCGTCGATTTGAGTACGATGTTTACAGACAAAAAAAGCCATGAATCACCTCAACTAGCTGTCAGAGTAACGCAGAATTCAAGGGAAAATGAAACCTTGAAGTCAGAAAAATGTTTCAGTAGGTGGTGCAAGTGGATCCAACATTTTGACAAGCTTTGTTAAAGAAACATTGCTTACCTTAGCCCCACGTACGTGTACGCTTTCAACCTTTTTCCCAACGGCGAAGGGGAGGAGGAAAATAAAGCAAGTAGCAAAACAAGGGGGGGGAGGATGAAATGTACAGAAAGGGGTTGAGATAGCTTAGCGTGTAAAATCAGGAAATTTAGCGGGAAAAATCCACAACAAAGTAAATAAAAGCAGGATAGGGGTAGGGAGTTGGACGTACCGGGAATGCATGTATATGGGTTTTGTTCGCCTGGGCAGGGTAATGGGAAAAGGTTCTGCCCTGAGTAATATGTGAGCTCAGGGTCGAGGAAACGGTGCTATTGTACTTCACACACGTATACACCTGTGTGAGCAGGAACTGAACGTGAGAGTTACCTGGTCAAAACAGTTAACAATGCTTAGATAATGGTGATAAGTAAGGCTTATATACGACTGGTGGTCGTTGTATAGCTGCTATATCGGATAAACACAAGAGTACCGCAAATGAGTTCTGCGGAATCCCGCAAGGTGGCGGGATGGTTAAGAAAGGGAAAATAGACAACCACCCGTTTTGTAGCACGAAGCCACAAGGAAATCCGTACGGATTTCTCAGAAAGAAAAGCTTCTTAGTTGCCGAAAAATTCGTCGTAGTCCTAGTCCAACAGACACAACAGCACCCTTTGAGATGTTTAGACCTATTGAGAGACACAAGAACGCCCTTTCAGACGTTTAGACTTATTGGCCGGTGTTCAGAGCGAGAGCCAACAGCCCATAGGTCTAAACGAAAAATCACCGTGTCCGTCAGTGGGATCCAAAACCACATCTTTCGAATTATGCGTCTGATGCTCTACTCTACCATTTGAGCTACGAAATCCAGTTCTTTCATACTTTCAAAGCGAGGGCATCGGCCCAGCAGACTGGATGCCTTAAGTAGCATGCGAGGGTTTATTGGTCAGCCGCCGCCTCATGCAAAGATCACATGCTATGCGACGCCCTCTGGCAACAAAAAGTGTTCAACAATCGCGGCCCGCGATACGAGTGGCGCTGTCTAACACTCACAGGTGTGAAGCACAGTTAAACACCCTACAACAGTGGACGAGTGAGCGCACTCCATCGTAGCTCTAATGGTAGAGCATCGGAACCGTTATCAGAACCTTGAGGGTTTGGATCCCACCGACGGAAAGGTTGACATTTTGTGCACTATTATTCGTTTCAGTGTAAGTGAGAATCATTATACGGCAGTTAATAAACCACACATAATGCCTCCTATGCTTTCTTTGGCTTAATTGCCTGTCTTGTAAATATATGACGTGAACATATGGCATATCCGATAATACTAATGGGTATGCTATTCTGCCCTTGGTTACCTACGCCTACAGTAGCGCCCCCTCAGAGAACTACTGGTGTTTCACCGTTCAGAATGTGCGACCGGCACCGATCGCACACATTCGACACGATTTTTCCTTACAAGCCGGATACATCTGAGTGCTCACCTATTTCTACCATAGCAAGAATTGCTGAAGAGTGTCGCAAGCTTGCCAAGAGCTTTCCTACACATGAGGAAGAGCGGCAGAAGCGCATTCGCGGTGACCCCACCACTTCTGCGCACACGTGTCTCCCTGGAGCGTTCGTATGGTTCTCGGTCCATACCGCTGCAACGGGCCTCTCTTCAAAAGAACTGCCCAAATAAAGAAGACCCCTATCGTGTCGTCGAACGCACATCTCCGGTCAACTACCAGGTCGAACCATTGAACCATCTTCGGACATGCACCGTCGAGGGCGTGATATTGTCAACGTGGAGTGCTTCAAGACCTACCATGACCCCCCTCAGAGTGACAAGCTGTTAAGTCGCCGGGTTGCTCCCTGTTCGTATCGGGGGTAATTGTAGGGAAGCTTCGAATTCCGTAATGGGTCATCCCGTCCAGCACCTTCTAGTGGGTCGGTCTCTCCGGCTCCCTTCTACAAAAGCGCCGCTTGAGCTAGGAGTCCGTGCTGGGCCTGGACTGTCGCCTTTGACTTTTGTCACCGATTGTCTTCTAATAAACACCTGCACAGTATATATATATATATATATATATATATATATATATATATATATATATATATATATATATATATATATATATACATATATATATATATAGTTGAAGGAGTGGTTGCCTTTGGTTGCCGTATAAGTATAAGTATGAGAGGTGGCACTTCATGAAAACTTCAATTATTACGTCGATGTTTCAGTCAGAGCCTGACCTTTATCAAGACTTATCAAGTCTTGATAAGGTCAGGCTCTGACCGAAACGTCGACGTAATAAATGAAGTTTTCTTGAAGTGCCACCTCTCATACTTATATATATATATATATATATATATATATATATATATATATATATATATATATATATATATATATATATATATTCGTTTTTGTTTTCCGGTGCGTCTGTTTACTTGCTTGGGGCCTCACCGCGGGAAAATCTGCGACATCTTGAGAGAGAATTCCAGCTGCCGTCACACTATAAGCTCATAAAACGGGCGCCTGCAGGGATCCACTCTAAAATGTATTGGTTTACTACGGTAGAAGTAGATTGTGCTGTAACACTTTCACTTTCACTTCCTCTTTATTTCCTTGAAGGCCCCAATCGTGAGGCATTACAAAAGGGGTGGAGTACAATGAGTATGCATGACACGACCATCCAGGATGAGAAATGAGCTCTCATAGATTCAATGAAAGCTTCAGGGTTGGTGATGGTAACGATGACGCAGGGAATGCCGTTCCAGTCTACAATGGTTCGTGGGAAAAAAAGAAGACGAGAAGGTGAGAGTGCGGGTTTGTGGGCAAGCACCACTTCATGAATGGCCTGTACCAGGAGATATACGAGCTGGTTGTGAGAAGTAACGTGTCTGATTGAGTGAAATGTGGTACATTTTGTGTAATAGAGACAAGCTGGCAATGCGACGGCGATGGGAAACGGTGGGCAGGCCTGTTTCCGCCTTTAATGAGGATACACTTACGTTGTACCAATATGATGAGTGAATCAACCTGATGGCGATGTTCTGCACCATCCCGAGTGTGTCTGTGAGGTAACTTTGATGAGGGTTCCAGATTGCAGATGCGAATTCAAGTTCTGGACGGATTAAACACTTGTAGGCAATGAGTTTAACATGAGGAGGTGTGTTTGGTAGATGACGCCTTAAAAAGCCTAAAATTTTGTTACTGGATGAGATCATGAACACTTGCGGAAACCAATTAAGACATTTGGAGACAGTGACACCGATATATTTGTAAGCACTAACAGTTTCAATCTGATTGTTAGCAATTTTGTACGGATAGAGGAGAAGGCTACGTGAATGGGTGAAGGACATTGCTTTATATATACGGGGGGTTAAGAACCATACTTCAGCGATCGCACCAGTTTAGGATATTAGTTACACTGCTCTGCAGCCCAGCCTGGTCGGAGGTATTAGTTACTTATTGGTAAATGACGCAATCGTCTGCGGACATGCGAATGGAGCAAGAAACTTCGAATGGCAGATCATTGATATATACGAGGAAAAATAGGGGACCAAGTATGGCGCCCTGGGAGACGCCGGAGCATACGGGAACAGGGGTTGAGGTCGTGTTATTGATGCACACACGCTGGGACCGGTTAGTAAGGAATTCTGGATGGAAGCCTAAATGGGACTGTTTTAATACTAGGAGTCGGTGAGGTACCTTGTCGAACGCTTTAGCATAGTCGTGGAATATAGCGTTATCTGTGTGTTAGTATCTAAGTTTGAGTGCAGATCATGAAGAAAAAGAGGGAGCTGAGTTTCGCAAGACAGCATCTTGCGAAAACCATGCTGTGATGAGTGGACAAAACTGTTGGAATAAAGGAACTCCATGATGTTAGTGGAAATTCTATGCCCCTTGATTTTGTGTGGTATACTGGTTATGGAGATGGGCCGGTAGTTTAATGGTAAAACTCTGTTACCAGACTTGTAAACCGGAACGACCTTGCCCACTTTCCATTCGTTTGGTAGAGTGCCTGTAGACAAAGATTGAGCGAACAACAAAGTTAAAAGTGCAGGAGAAACATGTTTAGTGTTTTTTAACTATTTAGAAGTAATGTGTTCAATACCTGCGTACGAAGAAGCCTTTAGTTTATCAATCAGTGATGCGACGCTTTCGGCCAAAAAGTTTGTAGCCGGCATTGTTGACATGGTAGGGGTAGAACACTATTCAGTTGTGAAAACGGATGAAAAGGCGGCGTTGGAGGCATTAGCACACTAATAATCTGAAAGGATATCACCCTGATCATTGTAAATACGGATGACGCGGTTGGGCTGAGGGTTAACGGTCTGCCAGAATTTACGAGGGTTATCGGTTATGATGCGGGAAAGGTCTGAGCAAAAGAATGTTTACGTTGACGAACTGCCATGAGATATGCGCGTTCAGCTTGATAGTATCTATCTAACGAGACTGCATTTGGTTTAAACTTGCAGAACGATATAGCCGTTTCTGTTTATTCTCAAGTGTATTCAGGGTTTCGTTGAACCATGGTTTATGGCGGTTAGAAGAAATAGTGACGACAGGGATGTGCTTATCGGCTAAAACGTTCATCTTGCCCTGAAGTAATGACCCCTTTTGTTGCACAGGGTGATTTTCAAATGCTGACTCATACGGCGGGTAAAATTCATGCAGTTCGTTGTTTATGGCAGAGTACTCATCATTATCATGGAGGCGAATTTGTTTCGCGGGTGAATGGTGCAAGGGTGTTTGAGTGAAAATGTAGCATGAATTACCTCATGGTCGCTTAATTCTTTATGGAAACAAATGGATGACATGCATTTGGCGTGGGTTGTTAGAATAAGATCAACAGTTCTAGTACAATCTTGTGTGAAACGAGTTGGCTCTTTTATAAGTTGGGTCAGATTGTGGTTAAGGCAGAAGTTCAGAAATTCTGCAGCCTCCGAGTTACCTGTAGCTAACTACGCAGTAGTCCAATCAATACGAGGGTAATTAAAGTCACCAAAAAGCAGGATGCATGCATTTGGGTGCCTCTTGGTTAATTCACTCATGATATTATTATGTTTGCCGGGAAAATCAGGATGGTGTTTAGGGGGGTCTGTAGCACACGCCCAGGTTAAGGTGTGGTTCTGCATGGGAGATAAGCCACAGGATGTGGAGGTCACGTGATACATTGACAGGGCAGCAAGATAGTTCATTGTTAACGGCGATTAATACCACAACCCCCCTCGCTCCGAGCCTGTCCTTTCGAAATATATCAAGGTTAGGCAATGTGTTCAAAATTTCAGCATCTGAAATGTTGCTTGAAAGCCACGTTTCGGTTAGTACTAGCACATTACTATCGGATGATGACACCAGATTCGACACTACTTCAAGTTTTGGAAGGAAGCTGCGAATGTTAATGAAGATAACAGACAGTGAAAAGGCGACACGGGGCGTGCGAGTGGAATGGCTGTGCGGTTGACGGGCGTGACGAGATAGCTATAGTTGCGCTTGCTCACTTTGTGAAGCTTCATCATAAAAGAAACGTTGTGAGCCGATGCGTAGCGTTTTATATCGAAGTGACTGATGAACGGATTTGCTTATTAGGGGCGAAGCTCCTTAGGGTGTGGGTCTGTCCCTCCTCTGTAGTAGTAGTTGTAGTTGTAGTAGGTAGGTAGGTAGCCACGTATAGTGGAATGTACCCACTTCACGTGATAAATATGATGATGACGCAGTATAGTGGAATGCACCCACTACACGTGATAACGATGAAGTATAAGCGCGTTCTAGTATAGTGGAATGTACCCACTACACGTGATAACGATCACGATGACGCTGATCACCATGAAGTATAAGCGCGTTCTAGACCACACATTATCTTTCTGCCATGGATGGAAACGATCGAGCTTCGCCCACTCATCATCACTCACTTCGTGGATATGTCGTGATTTTTTTTTGCAAGGGCGATGTGTCGACGTGCGTTTCAACGCGATAGCATTAAAGAGCTCGTTTCGCATAAATTCCGGCGTCGGCGTCGTTGATTGTGAGCGAGAAATCATCATCTTGTCCGTGACCAAAAAATCCAGAAAGATGCTAATAAAATAAATAATAAAAATTTTCGGGACCGAGTGAGGATCGAACCCAGGCTGTCTGGGTGGAAAGCAGGTGTTCTACCACACAGCCACGCGTCTGCTTGGCTATATAATGAAAATAACTCCCTCTGCTTGGAAATGCAGTAAAAATAACTTGCATGCTTTACAAACACACGCGTCCTGTATGCAGGCGTCACAATACAACATGTAATATCGTAGTAATATTGCGTGGTACAAGCGTTCATTGCCATCGGGCGTCAGAATATGTGACAATCATAACGACATCGTGGTTTGAAGCTGGCCACCCATTACAAAAGGCACACACGTTACTGCGCATATTCCCTTAAGACCATGTAGTGGGTGCATAGCAAGTTCGACAACACTTCACGCGCATAATTGCTCATGGTTTAAAGCAGGGGTCTCAAACTCACCTCAGCCAGCGGGCCGCAGTCACACAATTGGGTACCGCAAGGGCCGAGGTAGAAGGTAAAAAGAGGGAAGTGGGGGGGGGGGGCCAGTTTGTACAAATTGTCAGGAGACGTTGCCACTTCAAAGAAAACTTTTCCCATATCACATATGCGGGTCATTTCTGACGGATATTTGGTGCCAGGATTCCAACAACATATCGATACGATCTCAAAAATGACTAAAACGTGGACGCCGGTCCTGGAATATAATTTTTGTTTAACGGGTATGCCTCAAGGCAGGGAGACCACAAGGGGTGCCTCACTAAAATAATGAATAATGCTTTAGACCTGTGTAGCTCACGAGCATACCTTTTAAGAAAAGTTTAAAATTGCAGGGCGAAGACAGTGATGTGCGGGCCGCGGGCCGCTAAATAGAGGCTCGCGGGCCGCGTGTTTGAGACCCCTGGTTTAAAGAGTGCTACCCACTACATAGTATGCACTAAGTGGTTGAAGTACGCACTAGGGACACGATATCGCTATCGCGTTCAACTCTTAAGGGCGAAGCTTAAGGACCCCCCCCCCCCCCCCCCAATTTTTTTTGCGCCCGTTCAGCAAAATCCTCACCGATACCATAAGTGGTACCTATCAACTTACGAACGTTAGTGAGGATCGCCTCCTTCGTCTTAAAGGCGCTAAACCTGACAATGGTGGGACGATTTCGGCCAGGGTTATGGCAACCCAAACGATTCGCTCTCTCTATTTCTTTTGTGTCGATAAGTTATGTTTAGTCGTTCGGAGCAGAGCTCAGTTATTGTTTTTTCAGGGTGTGCACGGGATTCTGAAGAAGATTCGGGGATACCATAAAATACTAGATTGTTACTACGCCAACGATTCTCAGCCTCATCAAAACGGCTTTCTAAATTGGAAATACGACACACAGTTTTGTCGTTATCAGTTTGTACGGTACCAAGCTGTTGCCGCAAGTGCTCGATGTGCTCACAATGGGCTTCAACAGATGTCATGCGTTTAGCAAGGTCAGCGATAGTGTTATTTGTGGTAACAAGTTGTGCCTTATTGTCTTTATTCTGTAATAACAGTCGACTGAGCGGCGGTTAGCTTACGCAGTTCGGCAAGAATTGCCGCATTATCTGGCCCGTGGTTTGACACGATATCAACCCGATTACATATTATACCAAATAAGGCTCAGTTATTTCATTATGTACACAGGTATTGCGGCATTTTTTTAAACTTCAACTTCTTTGATAAGGAAACGCCGACGAAAGTAACTATTGTAAGCTGTTTTTAAGCTCCATTTTCTACTTTTTCCGCGACTTCGCAACTATGTTTAAAGCTTTCACAACATTTTATCTTCCCTGAAAAACATCGGACTGCGGCTTTATGGTGTGCACAGCTGGACTGAATAGCTAAAGCTATACGAGCGCTGTCCAAAGTGTATATTTCAGGAATACTCAGCAATTGTATGCTTTGTTGCAAGATATTTGACATTCATATAATGTCTCCTTAAATATGCGAATTAAGCATGATACAATTGACGATGCACTTACGTGATTACGCAATTATACAATTCCTCAAAAACTTAGGCATGGCTTTTCATGCGGAAGCGATGCGGGTGGGATGAGTAGGAAGGTATTCCATTGCTCCATTTAACACCCCAAAAACCTTTTAACACGAATGTTACCAAAATGCTGCCAGCTAAGAAGGATGCAACAAATCACATCATCAAAAAAAAATAATTAATGGAGTTCCGAAACAGCCAACTTGGCGATCGGTATATAGATCGCCTCACGGAAAAACGCAACTTAATATTACCACAGGAGTAATTCGGATGTTTTCTTGCTATTATGTGATTCAGTATTCGCAGTTTTACTCATTGTATTCACCGGTAACAGTGCCCATGTTAAGTCGCCTAGGACTAAACTTCGCTTGTGTTTAGGCTGCACTGACATTGTTAAGGCCAGAGAAATAATATGCATGGAAGTTAACTCTGTCACAGTACGGGGAGAACGCAAGACATAAAGAGCAAGAAAAGTTAATAAATTACGTGTTAAAAGACGTGTCGCTATGTGAATTTTTGTCTGAAATTACCCTCTAGTCTTAGCATAAAATTAGTTCGCAAACTAAACATCACTTCATTGTGCTGGCTTTGTGACAGACATTTGGAAAGAAATTCGTCTCGTTACACACTCC
This sequence comes from Rhipicephalus appendiculatus, assembly GCA_030522465.1. Classification (NCBI taxonomy): domain Eukaryota; kingdom Metazoa; phylum Arthropoda; class Arachnida; order Ixodida; family Ixodidae; genus Rhipicephalus; species Rhipicephalus appendiculatus. Next base: position 112,781 of record JALIZH010007068.1, read on the forward strand.
AGCCGGTGCCAGTGATGACGGATTGTCTCTACGCTTGCTAGAGCCCTGGCATTTTATTTATTTTTTTGACGTGACCAATTTCGCAACGAAGCACACATTAGTTGAAACGGTCTAAATGTCGTCTTCTCTGTGACACCTATGGAAGAGTCGGCCTACAAGTAAGTTTTGTTTTACATTTCCAAGCACTCGTTTCCTATAGCTTTGCTTTGTGCTCTATACTTGAACTTTGAAATGGCTCGCAAATGTAACTGTTCAAAAGATTAACTTGGATTTCTTGGATATTTGGTCATCATGATAAGATAAGATAATTAGTGCTCTAGTTTACGGCCGCAAAGTTTCTTTTTGTTCGCGCAAATCTGACAAGAAATGTCTTTTTTTTTCTATGCTGACAGAAAAGTGGTCAAAATAAACGACGGTTTACTTTCTACAATATGTTTTGTACAATTACCGAGGATTGCTTTTGCCTAAATCAAGATAGCTTTCAGGAGGCAGCATAGGGGAACAAGTAAAACCTCTACGTGATTCGCGACTCTTTGCCTGTCGCGCTTTTTATTTGGAGACAATCTACTGGGAATAACACAAGCAGTAAACGCATTTTGTCACAACCGATAGCGTGTGACGCTCTGATAGGAACACCTAAGGACAGAAAGTAACTGCGCATTCGATAGATTTTGGTTCCCATAAATTCACAGATGATTACATGTTAGAGCGCTACGTTTTGTGCTAAGCACATGTCATTGTCTTATTTTATAAATCTTTGAGGAGAAAAATGAACGTATCTAGTATGCCTTTATGCATCAACGTCAGTAAATGATACATAAACGCTTTGAATTTAGCGGAATGCAAGACTTTGAATATTCAGTAGTTGTCGACCATAGAGGCTTTAAGAATTACAACCATACATTTTCCCCCCAAAAAAGAGCATATATTAGCCTAAAACACCGATTGCTACAAACTTAGGAGAATTAATCGATACGGAAGTGTCGCATGATGAACTAATGACGTCAGCGAAGGAGTCTCGTCAGCAAACTGTCTACGTTTTGAAGAAGAGCATATCAAGCGGCAGTTTTCAGTCTTTCAGCCCGATTCAGCTGAAAAACTTCCTTCTCTGTAGTATTTAGAAGATTTGGAAAGAATGTTACCACCGAAACAGTTGTGTTGAATGGTGGACTTGCTCTCTTTTGTCATTACTGCTTCAATTCGCAAGAAGACCAGCTTATGACCTGAACGTTTGTTGCACTAAAAGTCATAAAGACAATCCAGCATGTGTCGCAGTATAAAATGTTCAAACAGGAGAAGGACGAGAAGCAGAGGAGGACCGGCAAGTGTGTTCTTCCGAGAGAGGAAATTTGATGTGGATGCAATAAACTATTTGAAAATTCTGTGACTGAAAATCAACGAACGCGCACATTGAGAAAATGGAATGCTTGGTTACAAGCTGCGTTTTGTTAGGGCGCATTCTCTTTTCGTGCGCAAATTACAATGATGATGACATGCAACAAAGGCGTATCAATCCAAGACACAGGAGCCAGATGCAATGGTGGCAACGTCCGGTAAGTAACCTGCTCACTTACTTTCTTCACGCGAAAACCTTCTGATGAGTAGTGTTAAAGCGTCTCTTACAACTTAAATATGTGGTCTATATAATATGCTTACTGTGTGCCGTGGCGAGCCACATATATAAAAAAAGTGTATGCCATGCCATGAATATTTGCCAAAATTTTCGTATAAATGATGCGTTGTAGAGCTCTAAACGTGATACGTAAGGTAATAGACACATTCAATTTTCAGAAATCTGTGCTTAAATTTACGAGAGACTAAAGAAAACATGTGCGTCCTGAATTTACCAGACAAGAAGACTGGTGCTAATAGTTGTGACCGTTGCTGAGATAAAGTTTGTTTCCCTGTTGCCACAAATTTAGAGAGGAAGTCCAGAGTTGAAGTTGTTCTCCTTCCACAGACACTTGTCGCAACCCATCCTGGGGGATCGGCCATGAATCGCACAGTGGCTTAATTAAGAAGTTAACGAATTGGCTGAAGGATTAGGTTTAAAATTGAATAATTTAGCCACAGCTCATTAATGATATCGGGAAAAAAAAACAGAAGAAGCAATGGCTAATATATATATATATATATATATATATATATATATATATATATATATATATATATATATATATATATATACACACACACACATACTGGAGAAGCTTTTTCAATGGGCCAAACGTACTTGGTAAGAGAAGAGACAAAAGTTAGCGGTTGTCTAAATTTTATTTGCCAACGGTTTCGATCGGTGGACCGATCTTCGGCAGGGCTGATGAGACAAAGTGCGGTTCAGCGGTCGGAACCGTTCGCCAATACAACTAAGACAACCGATAAGTTGTCCCTCTTCTCCTATATATATATATATATATATATATATATATATATATATATATATATATATATATATATATATATATATATATATATAGGGAAGAAATATTCCAAAACGAAACGGAAATAAGTCACTCTTGATGTTCAATTCTTTCAGTATGCCGCAGCAAATTACGCACAGCGTTGTTGCAGTTGGGATTTAGCTATGGCGCATACACATGAGTGGAATTTCGATAATAGATTCGTAAACGGAAAAGACAAGTTCGAATTGAAAATTTATTTGTGAAAAATTATATTCTTGCACCAGAATTAAAGAAAGAAGTACGCGCGTGCGAGTAGTGTAAGGTAAATATAACGGAAAATTTATTTCAGATTTGAACGAATCAAGGTTCGTATTTCTTTGCGCGTGTGTATTACAGCGTCCTTGCTGAGAGTTCTCAATACTTGTCATGTAATATGAGCTTGGGTAGGAAGAGCTAGGAGATGATGGCCCTTGTTGGAAATGGCGGACCACAATTTTGCTGTTCTGCATGTGCTTGTAACAATTGAACAAGTTGTTCCTGAACTCCAAATTATGCTGAAATAGACCTTTAAGCAGTATATGGAAGTGCTAACAATTTCTAGTGAGCTGCGCTAACTGAGCTGAAACGACTGGATCGAGATGGCGGTGAGGAGAAACAACCTAAGGGGCGCAGGTAGTGATGGCTAATACAGAAGTGAAGTATGTGTGACACGCGAAGCGCACTATGTTAGTACTTTATTGTTATCCTAGGGAGAAGCATGCAGGTCTCTTGTGGGAGATGAAACCACCTCGGCAAGTGATAAAACGCGGTAAGCGTCACCTGAGCCAGCTACCTCACTTCTGCGTGTCGAAGAGCCGAATTTGAAGAATAGGTTCACGAAAGCGTTACTTGACGATATCGGTCATAATGCTACTTGCATTAGCGGAGGAAATGAGGCTTCTGGTGAGATGCCTGATTTAAACAAGGAATTTTGAGAATTTCCCACCAGAAGCTAAGCACATGAAGCAGACTCTCTGCGAAAAATTTACAAAAATATAGTAGTATTGTACGCATGAAAAAATAGGAATATCTTAGAGATGATCAAATATAATGTGACTGGACGAACTCATATTTGTTTGAAAGCTGGCCTCACAAACCCAAAGTGGTGCATAAATTAAGATAACACCTATTGTCTTGTTTTACACTGCCCGTTCCAGGCAGAAAAAATGCTGGGTTTATTCAGAAGACTACATGATAAGTTGCAGCGCTACAAAGACACGTTGAAAGAACATATGCGAGCTCAGAAATAAATAAAAGCTTATCGCATTCTGATTAGCTTACAACTCTGCGCACCTGTGCACAATGTTCCAGTTTTGTAGCGTTAGCTACACTGGCCTAGCCAAGCCCGTTTCGCGCGGCACATCAAGAGCCGTGCTGCGCATGCGCGAGGATCAGTGATGTAAGGAATAAGATGGAAAAGAAGACGCAAGGGTACAGCTCTTAGAGAGCGAGAAAGAAGAAGAACTGAAATAAACAGTAATGTCGACCGTATTGGATTCGTGATTCCTCGGTGTCGTTACAATTTTGGCGCAGTCTACTGCAGGATCCTGTGCGCGCCTGAACATTTCCGATTTTCCGACGACCATGTGCGTCGACGTCGCTGCAAGATGTGTCAAGACGGTGAGCGTTGCATGCCGCGTCTATGGTTGAAAGTCGATCTGTTCGCGTGAGCTTTGACTGTTCGGCGACATCGCCAATTCTCGAAAGAAGATATGAATCACGAGGAACTTAAAGCGGCCATCGCGCATACTGGTCGGCTCCATAGTGAAGATAGACTACACGAAGCCGGACTGACAAAAGAGGAGATTGCTGAAACAGACAGCTCGTTAAGAGGCAAAGATATCTTCCAAGATATAATCAAGTTGCAGAAAGAAAATAGCAAGCGGCAACAATATCTGTTGGAGCTTATAATGCAGACAGGAGTTGGCCGATCTCTGAAACCACCATTGGAAGCAACTAAGCCAGAGATCTACGATGGATCATCATCAATGAGCGCTCAGGCCTGGCTTGACTTCTACGAATACGCGTGCGATCAAAATTTTTGGAATCACGATCGCGACAAAATAATGCACATGCGATTCTACCTGGGAGGCGTTGCGAAGACTTGGCATGACATTCGAGTAACAGAGAAGGCAGGACATCCTTGGGCGGACTGGAGGCAGAGCTTTCTAGCGACATTCTGTGAAAGCAAGTTTCGAAGTTGGGACCGTGCAATAGCCTTGAGGTACCTCTCTGGTCCTGTTACGAACTACTACTTTGAGAAGTGGAGGCTATTGCATGCGGTGGACTCTGCACTCTCCGACTCGTCACTTGTGTGCCTCATCACGTTGGGACTTCCTGAATGCATGCAGCGCCACGTTCAGCTTGGGACACCACGAACGCCTGAGGAGCTACTGCAGATTATGAAGCTGTTGTTCGTTCAACAGCGACAGTCTTCGGCGAGAGAAGTGACCACCGCTGAAATGTTTCCAGCACCTGGATGGCCAGACCCATTCAGCAAACCCGAGCCGTCTACGAAAAACATAAGGCAGACGAAGAAAAGGAAATTTACCAAAGGATGTTCTGACGACCCTTCGTCCCAAACATATGAAAAGATTTTTCTGACGGACCACGCCAAGCTAATATACGTGCCTGCGCAAGTAAATGGGAAGGATGTGAAAGCTCTGGTTGACAGTGGAGCGTCAATCACTGTCATTAACAAAGACGTGATTCCTCAGCTAACTATAAGAAAAGATTGTCCCGTCGTCGTGTACGGCTATGATGGCAGGAAACAACTGTATGATGAATGGACAAATATCTTCATTACGTGTCAGGGCAAGAGTACGACTGTAAAAGCACTGGTCCTTCATGGAGTGAAGTATCAACTTCTTTTGTCCCGCCCGGTAATGCAAGAATTGCGTTTGAATCTTTATTGGGATGGACAAGTTACCACACATGATGACCGCCTGCTGACTACCTTTACAGCCGTTGCTGAAAACCCCCGCAAGCCTACTGCCGCAGAAGATGTCACTCGCATGTATCCTGAGTTACTTTGTGTAGGCGGATACCCGAAGGCGACCACTAAGTTTGAAGTACCATTTGAGCTCCGAGATACGACCATAGTGAAGCGGAAGGCTTACAACATGTCCAGAGAAAAGAAGTTGTGGCTGAAGGCAGAGCTACAGAAAATGCTTGATGCCGGTGTCATACGCCCTTCTACGTCTCCTTTTGCTTCACCGATAACTATTGCACCAAAAGAGGACGGAACATTTCGTCTCTGCACCGATTACAGGCAGATAAACAAGCAGACTGACCTTTTTCCCTTTCCAATGCCACATATTGACGACATAATCAATGAAACCGGAGGCTGCAAAGTGTTTTCTCGTCTCGACCTTTGCAAAGGCTTCTGGCAAGTACCTCTGCAAGAAGAAACGAAGAAGTTCTCGGCATTCATTACGCAATTTGACGTGTATGAGTACAACCGGCTGCCGTTTGGCTGGAAAAATTCTCCAGCTTGGTTTCAGAAGATGATGAACAGTGTTTTGAAGCCACACTTGGGAGTCTTCTGCAACGTTTATATTGACGACATTATAGTGTACTCAAGATCAAAAGAGGAGCACTCTGGACATCTCGGGAAAGTATTACAAGCACTTAGGGACGCTGATCTCAAGATCAATGAGAAGAAATGCGAGTTCTTTAAGTCGAAAGTGGTTTTCCTTGGAAGAGTGTTCGACGGAACCACCAAGAGCACGAAACAGGAGTCCGTCCAAAGGATCGCAAAGCTCACAAAGCCACATGACATTCACTCACTTCGACTTTTTCTGGGACTCGCAGGCCAATTCAGAAGTTTTATTAAAAATTACTCCAAGATGACGAAGTGCTTGACGGAGCTCACGAAGAAACAAGTGCCTTTTGTTTGGACCGAAGATTGCGAAAGGGTTTATCAAGAACTTGTACGTCGTATATCATCGGACCCTATTCTTATTCTACCGGACTATAGTTTACCTTTCGAGATGAATACGGACGCTTCCAATTATGGTACAGGGGCGGTTCTGTACCAAAGAGACCTCAGTTCACCTCGAACTCAGCAGCTTAGGGTTATAGGATACTACTCCTACACCTTCAACCCTACCCAACAGAATTATTCCACAACTGAGAAGGAGGCTCTTGCTGTTTTAATGGCTGTGCGCTACTTCCGATCATACATCGACGGAAGAAAGTTTTCATTATATACGGATCACCAAGCATTAACGCACCTGTTGAATATGGCGGAGCCAAGGGGAAAATTGGCCCGATGGGTCAATGAGCTTCAACAGTACGATTTTGACGTCTTCCACCGTGAAGGTAGCCATCTTACTGACGCCGACGCCCTGTCTCGGTTGGCGGTCGAGATCCCGCATGGAACAGTTAACATGACGAGATTATGGGAAGGGTATGAAAGTCTGCACTTCAAGGATGGCAGGTTCGTCGTACCAGACACACTGATTCCAAAAGTGCTTTACTTGTATCACGACAGCCCCGAATCAGGTGGTCATGATGGCTTCTGGCGAACGTACAACAAGCTTATCAAACGGTTCACATGGACAAACATGAAGAAAGACGTCGAAGCCTATGTCAAGTCGTGCCACTTGTGTCAAGTGAATAAAGCGAAATACCGGCCTCGACCCGACGAGCTCGTCTTGCCAAACCACTCGGACAAGCCCTTTGAAGTCGTCCACGTGGACTTTGCGGAACTGAAAAAGAAGAGTTCCGGGGTTCGCAAGACACAGTATTTCTTGATTGCCATAGACCAGTGCACCAGAATGGTAGCGGCACGTCCTGGACGAGAAGACACGAACAGTGTTATCGCTTTGCTTGAACGAGCGATATTCTCACAGCTGAAAGTCGTGATATCTGACAATGGACCCGCATTTTTAAGCAAGAAACTTCAGCAGTGGGCAGATAGCCGTGGCATTACACTACGCCGTTGCGCTCCGTTTCACCCGCAGGCCAATGGAATGGCGGAAAGGGTTATACGTGACATCAAGCAATTCATGTCCATGTACCCAACGTTTAAAGGCGGATGGAAGTGCTGCCTAGAGGCGGCTGTGGCTCACCACAACAGAACACACACTACGAGTCTTGGCTGTAGCCCGCATTTTGCTGCCTATGGCGAAGTGCCAATACTGCCAGCCGACAAATAACTTAAAATCGATGATCAACTGCAATTGTTTGAACAGCGAAAAACCAACCAGGAACAAAGGAGATACCGAAAGGCGATGAAGCTCCAATTCGACAAGCGACACCAAGGACACAAGCCGGATATTGGACTGAATGATCTTGTGCTCGTGCGGAAGGGTCCGCCCGGTAGCGACACAAGAATTCTTGGACTGTTTAAAGTCGTAAAAATATCGGTACAGCAAGGTGTGCTAAAGACCATTGGCTACCTCAATGACGGACAGCTGGAATTCGCAGCTACAAGCAACGTTCTTCGGTATCACCCCCAGGAGGGGTGACGACAAACAACGGGGGGAGTGTAAGGAAGATGGAAAAGAAGACGCAAGGGTACAGCTCTTAGAGAGCGAGAAAGAAGAAGAACTGAAATAAACAGTAATGGCGACCGTATTGGATTCGTGATTCCTCGGTGTCGTTACAAGTGATGTCACACAGCTGGCGCGCCGGAGCCGGCAGCTCCAGCGCACTCCGCCGCCGCCGCGCGCGACTCACCGCTGCCGGTCTGCGCATTCCAGAGGAGTGACGTCGTAGCCGTGGTAGACGCGGTGGCGCCGGCGCGCGCGCGCAGCCTTCGCTGTCCAGTCGCCGTCTGACACTGCGCTGGAGCCGCGGCGCTTCTGACTGGCGTTTGCCAGTGTGGTATAGCCATGGAGAAGGAGAGCGCAAATGCTGCTCAACGGCGCAGAAGAGCGGAGAAGCTTGACTCATCGGATCCCGAAGTAGTTGCCTGGCAATTAGCGTCCCAAGCTGGGATTTGGGATTCATGGAAGAAGGATTTGAGCAGGATTTGGGATTCACCACCATTCATCTTGTCTATCAGAGACAGATAATTCCAAATACTGCGTTGGGGCCATAGAGACGGCAGCGTGTTACTTCACTGATCACCGAGCCGTCTTTGTGGCAATAGAGAAGCAACGACGTTGAGCAAAAATTAATATACATGTGCCACATAATACGTATACCGTGTGTGTGTCATTGCAGCAGCAGTAAGCATAATAATCAAGATAATCCTAGACAATCAGGAAAGCTAAAGAATAATCAGCTGAACCTTTGCTAACGCTACGTATATCCTGGCATAGCCGAGCTAAGCCACTGCAACATTTTTTTATTGCTCGCATAGAACGCAAAGAGCCAGCGCCGCAGCAAGGGGCGCTCGTCATGTGTTAGCCTATTTCACAATGCCCTTTGTGTCGACATCACCACATATTAGAGCGGGAGAGAGGCTCAAGAGCTCACACCTATGAGCAAGGAATATGAGAATTTGGTGAGTTAGAAGATCTTCAATATAGAAGAGCGCACATACACGAAGACAATGAAGAAAAGAAAGAAAGAAACAGTGCTCGTGTCGTTCGTTCGTTCTTTTCTCAGCTCTCGTGTCGTCGGTTTTAAATGCGAAGCATTTCTTTGCGGACTGCAGGAGCTTTGAGCGTTTCTATCTATCTATCTATCTATCTATCTATCTATCTATCTATCTATCTATCTATCTATCTATCTATCTATCTATCTATCTATCTATCTATCTATCTATCTATCTATCTATCTATCTATCTATCTATCCGCCTACGTCTAGGTGCTCTCGTGAATGCCTCTTTAACTGGCATATGGAAGGGTAAGAGAGCTTCGAGAATACGACTGTCAAGTCACAACATGAAAATTCGGCAGATCCCACGTACCTTGGGAATCGACGTGTTGCGAAGCATGCTGAGGGAAGGTGACTGTGTTGTAATTTTTTTATTGAGAGAAACGTTACGAAATGACGCCAAAGATATGTACACCCGTGGGCAAAAAAGTTGGGGGACGCGTGAGGGGCGACCACAATCAGATCAAATTGCATCGCCGCGCCCTCTGACATTCAGCGTCTGGTGTCGAGACATCGCACGCGCGTGCGCGTCCTTTCGTACCCGCAGCCATATATTTTTACTCGCAGCTTACTAGATGATTACATGTCGCCTTTTGCGGTAGGGGGCGCTTTTAAAGACGATAGTATTTCTTGGGATACTTCAGCGCGGAAATTTTGGTCTGTCTGTCTGTCTGTCTGTCTGTCACACGATTCAGCCACCCGGACAAAGTTTAAGCACTTGCCGAACGCCCAGCCATCTTGAACTGTTGGGTGCGTTCATACTTGTGAACATTGCCGATAAAAAAGCAAATATTACGTATATCTGAGGCGCCACAGCAATATGTAAGCACTAGGTGGTGTGTTCCTTTACTAGAAAATACATAGATACGTAATTCTAAAGAACCTAGTGTTTCTTAGGCTGGGCTGAAAATGCGACGCTATGCACGAAAAAAGCCTGGCAGTGGTCCTGGGTTCTGCGCAAGCTCATGTTTCCCGATGCCACTGCCAGATGGCACCCATATCTCACGCAGCGCCTCCTCTATTTCATCAATGCCAGCCAGATGAGGCCGATTCAACTTTGAGGAGGCGCTGTCTGAGAAAGGCAAAACATAATAGTACGGCCGGCAGAAGGGTATCGTCTTTCGACGACATTTGCAGCGAAGCACGCGGATACGCGGCCAATTTTTTTCAATCCGTCACGCGCTCCATTCGACGGGGGCACCGTTGGAATGACGCGTGCGCAGGTCGCTCTACCCAATTAATTATAACTGTTTCAGTGAAAAAGTGTTGCCACATACAGCATTAGTTGCCTTCTGTGCATGTTCTTTTTGAAGAAAACGTACCGTGTGTTACTGAAATACGAACGAGGGCAGCGAAATCGAAGAGGCCTTGAGCCGAAAAGAAAAATTCTTTTGATTACTCTCATAAGATGAGAAGGCACGGCCGCTACGTGTTGATCTGTCTGAAAAAGGCAAAGCGAGCGGCGTACCCTTCACTGCCAGCGTACTCCCGTCGAACTGAGCGCTCTACGGATTGAACAAAGAAAGCGACCCCTACCGCATAACGCTACATGTAATCACGCAAGGCTTTTGGAAGCGAGTAAAAAGACATGGCTACGATTGTGAAAGGATGCGCACTGCGCTGTCTCGACAACAAACGCTCAACGTCAGACTGCGCAACGATGCAGTTTTCTCTGATTGCGGTCGCCGCTCGCTAGTCCCGACTTATTTGGCCGACGGGTGTACAAATGTACCCACACACATACGTTCAACAATCGAATATGTTTTATATAACTAGCTGTTCACAGTTGCGTAACGATGCCAAATACATGGATATTAGAAGCGGTTAGGTGATTTGTAGCGCTTGTGCTCGCGAGGATGGTAGCCCTGGAAAGTGCTACATAAATCAACTTCAGTGGATGGCGCTTAACTACAACTGACGGTAACCCAACGTGACGTCTGTATCATATGAGTACATATTTAATGTTTATAAAGTAGGATAGATAGCCAGCACTGCAACCACAATTGACGTTTCACGAACATTATGGTCCATTTGAAGAGCAGTTCCGAGACCTGGCGCGGCTCTCTGCTAGAATACTCGATTGCCACGCAGAATGCTGGGGTTCGATTCCTGCTGGAACCCTGACATTTATTCTTTGCATTCGTCTGGTCAACGCTGCCGATGTCAGCTACTTCTGAACGCTCTCGCGTTAAAATGACCAATGTCTGATCTCGCCGTTCCTGGATAGATATTGGCACGCGCGTTCCGTATTATACGTTTGCTGTATTTGGTTTACGCCCACAGAGACGGTAAGCAATGCTCAGCGCAAACCGCGCCGCATTTCTAGAAGCTTCGCGATTATTGTAGATCGTTTTGTTAAGATTGCGCGCAAGACGCGAACACGCGAGCCTATTCCAGAGCTTTCGCGACAACCAGTGATAAGGCTGGAATATTCGAAGACACGCGTATAAATGTCGACGCGCTTCACCGCTTGTCAGTTGATCAACGGCCGACGCTCCGTTCGCCGCTATCTGTGCCAGTGCGTAATGCTGTGATCTGACTTTACGTTTCACGGCCACAAGTTAGGCCAAATAAAGAGTTTCTTCTTCGACAAGACGACTGTTGCCTTCGTCGACGTCACGACCACGTGACATCTGGTGGAGGTGCTGCTTCATCCATGCTACGGACACCCCCGCGAGGCGCTGACCCTAGCCCGAGCCACGAAGAAGACGACACAAAGGACAACCCTGTTCATCGCACCAGCCGCAGGCAGCAGGGACTACAGCCAGAGCACGGGCTCCTGCCGGAAAACACCAGGCCAACCAAGAGATTGACTTCAACAGCAGGCACGATGACCACCGCTGTGCCGCCTACAACGATCGTGATCTAGCCACCGAGAGAACCACCGACTTTTCATGGATCGCCAAGTGAAGACCCTGAAACGTGGTTCTAGACGTACGAACGAGTTGCGACCTTTAACAACTGGGACACCGAGGAAAAACTGCGCCGGGCCTACTTCTACCTAGAAGACGCCGCCAGGACGTGGTTCGAGAACCGAGAATCCACGTTACAAACCTGGGACCTCTTTCGCAGCGCTTTCTTAGAGACGTTTACGAGCGTCGTGAGAAAGGAAAGGGCTGCTGCCTTATTGGAAACACGCGTGCAGCTACCGAACGAAAGTGTTACCATTTTTGGGGAGGATATGGCGCGGCTTTTCCGCCACGCCGACGTTGACATGGCCGAGGACAAGAAAGTTCGTTTCCTCATGCGAGGAGTCAAGCAGGAGCTCTTCGCGGGACTGATGAGGAACCCACCCAAGACCGTCCATGAATTCCTGACAGAGGCAACCACGATCGAGAAGACACTGGAGCTGCGCACCCGGCAATTCAATCGCCGCTCGACGCCAGGCTACACCGACATTCAGTCCCTCTCCTCAGACGACCTGCGCGAGACGATAAGGGCCGTAGTGCGTGAGGAGCTTCGTCGAATGTTCCCGTCATCACAGCCGCACGCTTCCTCGATCGCAGATATTATTCGAGAGGAAATCCAGCAGTCGTTGGGTACCCCTGAACCGCAACAGGCTCAGCTACAAGCCATGAGCTACGCTGCTGCAGCACGTCGTCATGCTCCCCCGCCGTGCCCACGTGAAGACGTCGCACCATCGCAGTTCCGCCGCCAGACACCACCGCCACCACCACCGACGCCATACCGTCCACCCGCCGGCCAGCGCTACGCTCCACCGAGGAAGACTGACGTTTGGCGCGCCCCCTGACCACCGCCCACTGTGCTACCACTGCGGAGAAGCTGGCCACACCTACCGCCGCTGCCAGTACCGCCAGATGGGACTGCGTGGTTTCGCCATCGACGCACCGCGTCCACAGCGGGGTGAAACACCACGCGACATCGCCGACTACCTCGCAGGGGCTCAGTGGACACCCCGACGACCATCCCACTCGCCGTCGCCTGGCCGCTACATGTCACTCCATCGCCGGCAGTACACTGGCCCAAACCGGCGCCGGTCGCCTAGCCCGTATCCGAAAAACTAGGGGCAGCAACCGATGGAGGTGCGGTTGCTGTACGACGAAATGCCGAAGATCCTCCGCGGCCGCCGACGACCACAACGCGAGGAAACCAGAACATGACGCGAAGCAGACGAAGCCCTGCCGACGAAACGTCTCGGACCGACGAAGACGTGACGACGCAACAGGGAAGCAGCGCAACAAATCGACGTAGCCGTGATCCGACGCCGCGACCCAACCGCAACGGACGACGACGAACCAGCGACCTCGACGTAATATTCGACGGTCACAACGTCACCGCTCTCGTCAACACTGGAGCCGACTATTCCGTCGTCAGTGGGCCTTTTGCGACGAAGCTGAAGAAAGTGAAGACTGATTGGCAAGGCCCTGAAATCCGTACCGCTGGGGGTCATCTAATAACGCCAGCCGGTGTTTGCACAGCAAGAGTCACCATCAATAACCGGACCTATCCATCCAGCTTTCTAATCCTACAGCACTGCTCCAGGGAAGTAATACTTGGGATGGACTTCCTAAGTAAACACGGCGCCGTCATCGACCTAAGGTCTGAGTCGATAACACTAACCTCAGAAAATAACACTAACCTCCAGCGTCATCATTTCCGTCGGCACCGAAAAACCCGCGGACTTCGAAGGCGTCATCGAGGGTGATCAGCACCTGCTTGTAAACCGTCAGATTTGCGTCGCACGAGGCATCGCCGAGTTGCATGAAGGGAAAGCAACAGTGATGCTTACGAACTTCAGCAACGAATACAAGCACGTGAGCAAAGGCACGACGGTCGCCTACATCGAAGATATTGTGGAAACCAGCGACGCCCTCGCCCTCGCCGAGTTTACCGAACGCGCTACGACGAACCAAGCTCATCAACTAACTTTCGACATCAATCCGAGCCTTCCGACGCATAAACAAGAACAGCTCAAAACCCTGCTCCTGCGATACAAGGATTGCTTTTCGTCGTCGTCCAGAGTTCGACAGACCCCAGTCGCACAACACCGCATCATAACAGAAGAAAGTTCCAGGCCACTACGTCAGAGCCCGTACAGAGTTTGAACGGGGGAACGCGAGGCAATAAAGAAACAAGTCGACGAAATGCTACGCGACGACATCATCCAGCCTTCAAAGAGTCCGTGGGCGTCACCCGTGGTGTTAGTGAAGAAAAAGGACGGAGCCCTACGCTTCTGCGTCGATTATCGCCGCCTGAACAAAATAACGAAGAAGGACGTGTACCCTCTCCCACGGATAGACGACACACTCGATCTACTCCACAATGCGAGGTACTTTTCGTCGATGGACCTGAAGACCGGCTATTGGCACATTGAAGTCGACGAGAGAGACCGAGAAAAGACCGCGTTTATAACACCAGACGGCCTCTTCGAGTTCAAGGTCATTCCCTTTGGTCTTTGCTCGGCGCCTGCGACTTTCCAACGGGTTATGGACACAGTGCTGGCAGGATTGAAGTGGCAGACTTGCCTGGTGTACCTGGACGACGTCATTGTGTTTGCTTCAAACTTCGACGAACACCTCCGGCGACTTGACGCAGTACTTTGAGCCATCAAGACCTCCGGCCTCACTTTGAAGCCTGAAAAGTGCCGCTTCGCATACGAGGAGCTCTTGTTCTTGGGTCACGTGATCAGCAAGTCCGGAGTACGCCCCGGTCCTCAAAAAGACAGCCGCCATCGCTACATTCCCGCCACCCGCCGACAAGAAGGCCGTCCGTCGATTTCTCGGCCTGTGCGCCTATTACAGGCGGTTCGTCAAAAATTTTGCCCGCATCGCCGAGCCACTCACTAACCTTACCAGAACCGACGTCGAGTTCAAATGGGACACACCGCAAGAGGAAGCATTTCAAGAACTAAAACGACGCCTGCAAATGCCTCCGTTACTTGCGTATTTCGACGAACACGGCGAAACAGAAGTGCACACCGACGCAAGCAGCGTGGGACTCGGCGCCGTCCTTGTGCAGAAGACGGACGGACTGGAAAGGGTTATCAGTTATGCTAGCCGGTCGCTATCCAAGGCAGAGGCCAACTACTCAACAACAGAAAAAGAGTGCCTCGCCATCATCTGGGCTACGTCGAAGTTTCGCCCCTACCTCTACGGTAGGCCCTTCAGAGGCCCTTCAGAGCGACCACCACGCCTTGTGTTGGCTAGCTAACTTGAAAGACCCTTCAGGTCGTCTCGCAAGGTGGAGTCTCAGACTTCAAGAATTCGACGTTACCGTCGTTTACAAGTCCGGACGAAAGCATTCTGACGCCGACTGCTTGTCTCGCGCCCCCCGTCGACCCGCCGCCACAGGACGACCTTAATGATGACTGCTTCCTGGGAACCATAAGCGCCGATGACTTCGCCGAACAACAGCGAGCCGATCCGGAACTCAAGGGCCTTATAGAATACCTCGAGGGCAAGGCCACCATGGCTCCAAAGGTATTCAGACGAGCACTGGAGTCGTTTTTCTTGCGGAACGGCATTCTCCTAAAGAAAAACTTCTCGCCACTTCGGGCCGACTCCCTCCTCGTAGTACCTTCAGCATTACGTCTCGAAGTTCTGGACGCTCTGCATGACGACCCGACGGCTGGACACCTTGGATTTTCCCGTACGCTCGCGAGGATACAACAAAAGTACTACTTGCCTCGCCTCGCTGCCGACGTCACCCACTACGTGAAGACCTGCACTGTTAAAAATCTGGACCCCTGTTTACGTAAAAAGCTGAAGGTAAAAAGGTGCCGATCACTTTTCCTTTTCCAAATTATAGCAATTTCCTTAAACGGAGTCTCTTTAGGGATGTTGTGCGTAATGTATTTCAGAAACCTTGTATACGTGAAGCCATCTTAGGAATGGCGTACGTAAAGCCACCTTGGGATGGCCTACGTAAAGCCACCATAGGAATGGCGTACGTAATGCCTCCTAGAAAAGTTGTACGTAATGACACCTTGGAAATGTGTTACGTAATACGGAAAGCCAAGCTAGTCCGTAATGAATTGTAAAGTAGCGCAAGAACACCGACACAAGCGCGATGACGACACTGGTGCTATTGTAGCGCCTGTGTTGTCGTCTCGCTTGTGTCCGTGTGTTTTTGTGCTATTTTACACTGTGTTACATAATGTCTCTTTGAAGATGTTGTATGCAACGTCTCCTTCAATTTTGTTTGTAATGAGGAATATGGTATGTGCCAAATAGTGCATTATGTAGTTTTACAGTGACAAATGTGCACCCCTTGACACTACACTGTACCTAAACAGTTCTAATAATGGGTGCTGCATGGGGAAGAGAGTTACGGTGCTTTACATGCAGCTACCGCTTGGTTATGTACTGATGCCAGCGGCGGCTGCTACTTGCGGTGAAGAAGTTGTTAAAAGAGAACAAACACATTACGCAGTGATGGTGAGTAAAATTTACACTGGATGTTTAACACAATAGTTATGAGAAAGGACATGCGTGTACACATTACCCCCGTTAAAAGGTATGCGAGGCTACAAGTGTCATTATATTCGGTCGGTTATTTTCACTGAAGTTTTCTGGCACCACATACAAAAATTGTATGTGCTTTGGCTTTATGAAGTCGTGGGTCTGACAAAATATCATGATGAAACTTCGGTGAAAACATTGTTGGATGCCAATTAAAAGAGTGGCAATTCGAAGAAGAGTATATTGCTGTTGAGCTCAATAAATGAATTGGCCGACCAAATATAAAAACGTTTCAACAGGGGCAATGTGTAAATTTGAGTATGTGACTAAATCTCGTCTTGTCAGGATGTAATGGCAATCTACAAAGAAAAATAATGGGCACCAACTAAAAAGTTGTCGAAAATAAAATGACGTTTTGGGTGAACAAGGCTTCCATGTGGAAGCCGAAACGTCATTTTATTTTTGACAACACCTTTTGGTTGGCACCCATTATTTTTCTTTCTAGTCTGCCAGGGGCAATGTGTACATGCATGTCTTTTCACAACTATTGTGTTAACGTCCAGTGGAAATTTCCATCGCCATCACTGCGTGATGTCTAACAACTTTTTCGCAGCAAGCTAGAAGCTTTCGCTGGCATCAGTCAAGCATTGTGGCAGCTGCATGTAAAGCACCATAACCTTCTTCACCACACACCTATTATTACAGCTTTTTGTGCACAGTGTGGTGTCAAGTTGAGCACAATGGTGACTGTAAAGCAACAAAATGAACTAGTTGGCACACATATTTTTCAGCAAAGGTTGTAGCATTCACTGTGCTTCCTACAAAGTGTGAAACAGTATATAGGTGTGGTGGGAAGCAAGTATACATACTACTTGCCAAGTAAACAGTGAACCTCCAGCTGCTCTGAACGCACAAAGATGAGGTTTATTCTTCCAAACTACTAATAAACTTCGCACCATGGCTCGTCTGAAAAGAGAAGAAACAAAGATCAAAACACTTGAACCAAAAGAAGGCAATCTTTACCAAAATTGAATTTTGCATCTACCTTGCAAAAAAAAATGAGCCACACAGCAAAAGGATTTAAATTTTGATGCATCCGCAGCATGCCCAAACTCATAAAAGGAAAGTGCCCCAAAACCCCTGTGAAGTGAAATGTAATGTCCACATAAATAAAATCCAAATGACTTCTGTGCAGGTGACATTAAAGAGACACCAAGGGGAGACATTAAGTTCAGCTGAAATGCTAGATTATCATACTGAGATCAGACATACGTAACTGCTCAAGCAAAGGGTGATCTTGAAAGTGAGAAAGCAACGTAAAAGTGAAAATAAGATTTTGCACACTAACTGTTGGCCACGTACAATGACCATGAACAGATTCGAACAGGGACTGGCTTAGAAGGGGTGTTAGTTATTATCAAAAGTGCCAAATTAAAAGGGTTAAAGGGGCCCTGCAACACTTTTCCAAGTAGCCATGGAATGGATTCACTAAAGGAGCTTATTGCCTCACGAATTCATTGCCGCAAAAATTTTTGGAATCCGTCCAGTACGAGTGGAGTTACAAAGATTTCTCGCACGCAGCAATTGCATTCTCTCTTCTCTCGTCCCGTCGAAAGCGCTGGAAGCTAAGCAGGGACGGATGGCACGGGGAAAGAAAATACGTCACGCGCGCCTCGTGATCTTGAGCGCTTTTTCTCTCTTTTTTTGTTCGAATACGCGAATATTCATTGCAATCGCGCGCGCACGCGTGGACAAGTCGCGGCCTCTCGCGGCGGCCTCTGTAACTACCGAGCGCGCCATGCTCAAATCAGCCAATGGCTGATACAAAAAAAATCTCTCGTCGGTGACGAGTGATTTTTGGGTACGCAACGTCATTTGTCGAGAGAAGAGAAAGCAATTTCTGGCTGACTTTGAGAATTTATTGTGAATTCCACGCCGCGTGCTGCGCTATAATATTTGGCTCGCGTGTTCTCGAGAGCCTGGACAACCGATCGGCAGCGTTTTCTGAGCATGCTCAAAAAGTGTTGCAGGGCCCCTTTAAAGAGGAGATGAAAACACGTTCTGTGACATTTAACCTTTCTGCACAAGACAAGGCACATGCAACATGAAATAAGCAAGTCAGAACATAAGCAATGAGCCATTGCTAAGGTTCACATGTGGAACGAAGTTTGTTTCCGCTCCCACATCACGCCAGGGAGTTGCGGGTGGACAGTATTGCGAATCGTCTTTCACTCACGTTTTCACAAGTTAACTCAAAATGCACCATGAGAGTGTCATAGACGGCATCATAAGCTCAAGGCAAGCACGTCGATGCTACCCAACTTTCTGTTGCAGCATACTGTGTAGCACATTATTAAACATAACACATTCCATTCGGACAGGGGCGTAGCCAGGGGTGGCACACCGGGCACGTGCCCCCCCCCCCCCCCGAAATTTTTTTTCGCCATGGCATACATAGCGAAAAATGGCCATATTAAAGAGGTGCCCTCCCCGAAATCATGAAGGTGCCCCCCCCCCCCCCCCGAAAAAAATTTCTGGCTACGCCCCTGCATTCGGAGTTCACAGGCCACACACGCCCCTGCTCGTCAGGCTCCAGAAACTCAATGCCTCACAATGAAATCAATGTTGCAGAGGCTCCTGCTTTTATTATTGGGGACTTGGCTTTGCTCTCCACTGACTTATTTCATGTACTGTTGCAGTATGCAGAAAAGCTAGCTACACAACCTCCCAGGAGCATTTTGCATGCTGTGACACTGACGTTGACATGCTGTCTAGCTTCTGAAGCAATAGTTTCATCATTGTCATGTTCAGAGTCAGGTATAACTTGTATAGAACCAAGCACTAGATCAAAACGACCACTAACAAAATAAACTACACGTCCTACTTGTTCTCGCTCATGGCTTCTTTTTTTTCTGTTCATGGCAACTTTGAGCTCGGTTGCTTAGTAATGCAGCCGACGTGACAAAACACCCAGAAGCTTGCAAACATGCACTACAAAGATTAAAAATCCGGAGAAGCTCAGATGCCCTTTTGCTTCACACTGCTTTACAGAATGAGGGAGCGTGCATTGTATGTATTTCAGTGGAAAAGTTTTTGAAGTGCTTTATAGAAAATGGAACTGCACACTGAAAAATAGTTAGCTGGATGGCTTGATGGAAAAAAAAGTTTCACTCATTTCATTAGTTCTGAGCATCTTACTTACACCGAGGAAGTGTGAAAAATATATGATAAAAAAGCAGGTGAAGGCATCTTAATAAGAAACAGTGACACGAGTCATTTTTGGCCCATGTTTGAGTGGCTGTCGCACATGAAAGTGCAGTCAATTGCAGCCATTAGCAAGGCATAGCTCAGGCATGCTTTCACCCACTTCTCTTTACTCGAGCAGATATTGATATCATATATCAGCAAAATTTAGAATGTACTTTTTTCCACCATTTCGGGAACAAAACTTTCGCTCTGTGTTTTAAGTTTCATTCTGAGAGCAACGCACATCACCTATAAGTGAGCTATGTTTCAAATTTGTTGTCTAGAGGTTTCTGTAATGAATCTAGGGAAAAAAAATGACTAATCTCTAAATGGAGCAGAGCCACATACTATTAAAGAGGAAATGTTAACAGGACCGAAGGAGCACAACGAATTTGACTGCAGTAACAACTACACCACAGACACCTGCGAGGCTGTAAACATGCTTATGAAATTACTGCCATGGGCGCAACTTTATTAGCAACGTTACCGAGTTCCCGAGCCCATCAGAAAACAAGCTCGTGTCATTCAAAGATGACAAGAGAGTGACAGGATCGGTTCAAGTGACCAGTGGGGCAATTTGTAAGCGGCACAAAGCATGCGACATACAACAAGTGCGAGATTTCTATTGTAGAGGCTATACTAAAGCGTAATAGCCTTGGTTATTTATTTGAGCTCAAGTATATAAATGGTGAGCGCCATTTAGAAGACATTTCTTTTGGGTACACATCACATAACACTGGTACAACTGGCCACATTCTCTGCAACCCAGAACAACAAGGTGAAGTGTGTCCAACTTCACAACTGTTTGCAAGAGCTGTTAAGGTGCAGACTAGGCTGCAGGCAAGTTGCAACGTTGTGTGTTTGAACAATATGACAAGCACTTGCTGTTACATACTGTTTCCTGTCTTGGAGTTCCTCACTAAATAGGTGCAATAAGTTTGTCAGCTGGGTGAGCAAAATAGCGCACATTTTGACGGATGGAGAAAGCAACACAGCACCAGTGCTAACTATAACAAATCTTTATTGGAAACAGCAGACAAAGACGTATGTATAGAAATGGGTGAGGTGAGTGTGAATGTCACAGAGGCATGACTGCAAACCATCTGAAATCGGCACAAAGGAATGCAAGTTGCTTTTCGGGCAAACTAACAGAAGGTGCGCAAACACACCGTGTGCCCAACCACTCAATCATTTCGGCTTCAGTTACCTCAGGAATAACTTTGTTTCATTTTTGACAATCACGTCAAATTCATGCTGACATTCACACGAGCCAAATTGCATGGCTATAGGACCGTCTGCGTTTTTCTTCATTGCCACAATGCTCTCTCAAATGCCCATTAAGGCACATAGTAGAGTGGCCACTGTAGAACATTCTACAATTCCGCGAAATCAGATAAACTGAATGGTCAGCACATGAAACAAACTTGGATAGATCTGTTACGTTCAGCATGTCACCGACGTCTCCTTCCCAAGCACACTAATTTTGCGGAGGCTGAAAAGTTCTCAAGGGGCACTTAACAGAACAGATACATCAAAGTGACCAACAATTTTCATGAGATTAAGAGCAATCTCGTGCATGTAAGCCACAACAACATTGTCTCCTGTCAGTGCGCTTGACAGTGCGGGCGCACTGATAGAATGATTTGTCAAGTAAACTTCTTGCCACTGTTACCTGTAGATTACTTAAATAATGAGCTTCCAGCAATCAAGTTGCCTTACTCCGAAGTGCCTGAACAGTCAAATGCACACACATTTTCAACATAGCATTACGGAAGGTCATGTTAGCAATGCTCCTGTCTACCAGCCTGGAATGCGACGAGAGGAACAGCATCAAAGGATTGTTCGCTCAAGGTTTATAACAACAGCAGGTGCAGTGACGGCTACAATGAAACATTATCTTGAGAAATCTCAATTTACCCTAACAAGAAGCTCAAATGTTAAATCTAGAAACATTGGGCACTCGCGTAGTAAAAAATGCTACAAGCACTAGTTTCAAGAGAGTTCGAGTCATGGTTAAGAAAGGCACCCACAAATGTGATGGCCTTTAAAACGGTAGTATCAGTAAGACTGTCCAGTATAAAGTTTACCCAAGAATAAATCACTATGAACAGGAGCGATGGAAAAACCAATACATGCCTTGCTTTTGCAAGTGTGGAATAGCGTTCCATTCAATGAACATAAATATTAGATAAAAGCCTATAGTACACAGGTTCTCAGCCATGGATTTTAGTGACTTTGTGGGCTATTGAATGTTGAGGGAGCCCTTGCAGTGAAAGTAAGGCGAGGGGTCCTAAATTAACACAGCATGCAGTGTGGAATAGGCGCCTTTTCATTCTCCCTGGCAAAGAACGGTCAAACTAAAGTGCCGCACCTATTTAATCTCAACTGCTTGTCAATAATTTGTGTGGTCTGCAGCCACAATTAAGCATGTTTGCTCTTCTAGGAAAAGCATGTGCATGTTGTATAAAACTGCAACCAAAGCTTCACAACCATCTCACAAACAAGAGATGTACCTAAATTGGCTCTGCCACAATCAAATAATGCTATGCTGTAAAACATACCAAAACTGAAAAGGGGCCGCTGTCACGGGGCATCATGTGCCTGCAAAAAGCACGTTTGTTTTTGTTTTCGAGGATGTCACTTGCTGGAAGCTGGTTATCTGAGTAATCTACAGGTAGCAGTGGTCGAAAGGTTATTTCACAAATTATCTTCCCGCAATGTCGAGCGCATTGTTGTAGCGCCTTACATGCATGATGTGCATAATCTGAAAGAGATTGCTGGTCACCTTGACATACCTGTTTTGTTTAGTGCCCCTCAATTTTTTCAGCCTTTGCAATAGTAGTGTGCCTGGGACGGAGTGGCTGGTGACATTCTCAAAGAAACATACATCTACGTTTGTTAGATGTATTGATCATGCTGTGTATTGGATCACACTGCATTGTGAAATGTTCTACATTAGCCATTCCACAAGATGAGAGAAGACCATTGCAAACTAGGGTCTTCTAGCTATGCATTATAGCATGTGAGGATGTCAGCCTGAATTTGATGAAGTTGATGGGATTCTGAAGAGTAAAGAAAGCGCAGACCTTGAGACAATAGGAGCCGAAATGATTGAGTTTAGGCAAGGGGTGTGTTGCACGCCTGCTTTTAGTTTGTCTGAAAAGCAACTTACATTCCTAGTGCCGATTTCAGATTGTTTGCAGTGATGCCGGTGTGACACGTGCACTCACCTCACATATTTCTCTGCTATTTCAAATAAACATTAGCTGATAGTGCTTGCGTCATGATGTCTACTCTGTCATTGTCTAAGCGTGCACTATTTTACATTATGTACCAACAAGCCCAAGCTACTCTTCTCCACTTCATTTCACAATTGGTCAAAAATATCAGAACTGCCCATTTGTAGACATAGAAACAAATACCTACCGCTTAATATGGACTTGTCCAGACCTATGGAAGAATGCTCCCATCTTTCACAGCAAGCTCTCCATTGCTTCAGTCCTTTGAACAGTCAGTCGTCTACACTGGGTACATGAATAAAAAACATTCCATCAACTTCTGCAAAAGAGAGGCCTTACAGTACAGAAGTAGTACATACCAAACATGATAGCTAAATACAGATCTATGTTGATATACTAAAATTTGACCTTGAACAATGAGCTCGGGATGCATTAAGAGCAACTATGAGTGGAGCAATCAATTCTGCAGACAAATGCAGTCATCGATTTTATGTCAAGCTTTCCTACACTTTGGTACTAAAAAAAAGGATGAAAAACACAGCTTGCCAAATAAGTAATTTGCACAGAAAACTCAATCAGCACTCTCATCACATTATTAAATAAATCAAAGTGCGGTCTATGTGCACAGTGGATCATAACGTGCCAATCTTACTTTATTTCATCATGAATGTGAAGATTTCAAGATAGCTCAAGATTTAATAGAAGTGTAATAACACCAGAGGGTACAAGAAATACTGAGCACTGTTATTTTTTGTGTGACCTCTGCTGCTGTTGCATGGTTTTAAATGGGTATGTTTTGCCATCATGCCTAGTTTTACTAAAGTCATTTGATATGCAGGCTTCGTCCTGTTCACTACAAGTGTCTGTTCCATTCAATGAGCCCTTAATTCACCTCACTTATTTCGTCCTTTCATAGCTAGGGTCTTGTCACGGCAGACTTGATGGCTTCAGGTAGTATATGAGGGTTCATTGGCCAGTTGCCAATGGCCACAAGTGACACTAGCATGCACTGCTGGGATTACACACGTGAGGCGCTCAAGGGGAGACTGGTGCAGCATTACATGCACTATCCAAAGGTTGCAGATCCAGTCCCTGGCAGCAGCAAGTGTCTCTTTCGTTGACTTTAATTCCTTTGAATTTGTCATAATTACCCACTACAATTAAAACTAAGATATTCGCCCCTACCTTGGCTTCATTAACAATTTGCTTCAGTAGGTTGTGTCTAACAAGGAAAACGAGCCCTTATTTCATTCCCCTGTGTTGTCTGTTCAATTTCATAGTGCTTGGCACACCATAAAATCAGTAACCGCATTCTCCAGAATTCTGTGAGGAGAAAACATGTAGATATATCATAAATGACATCTTCCAATTAATAACTGTGTTAACTAATGCAGCACTATCACCACTGTCCTTGAATGATACATCTTGGTTGTGAATACTGCAAATAAGACCCCCCCCCTTTGGCTTCATGCTTCTTTAGCAAAGCACAAATGAAAGCAAAAACTATGGTACCACACAATCGAGTAATGTTATTGATACAACAGCACAGCCTGAACCATTTATGATAAGAAGCTTCTGCAATAGTGCTACTTCACTATTAAAAGAATTGATATTTGAGAGAGCATGTTTGGTTCATTAAAGACATGTAATGGCAGGACTAATAACTGACACCATTTTTTCGAAGGCAAATACAGCATGAAGCACAGCATGCAGTAGCTTAATAAATTTAACTGGACTGACACACACGTCTGTCAATAATTTATATATACATGCTTTAGTACTTCCAATTTAGCTTTCAGTTGTACATGCACACTTACTGTTACTACTGGCACACTAAATGATTCACACAAATGTATTGCCTTTCCTCAAGTTTCCTGCCCAACTAAATCAAAGGTCTTAAACATACGGCCCATGTATCTCTAGCCCGCAGCCCGGCTTTCATACAACTATCCTCGCACCATGTTTTCTTTGATTTATTTAATAAGTTAATAAATATGTCTGTGAGCTACACAGCCAGACTAGATCAAGCAGTTTTTCGTAAGGTACCCCACGTAGTCAACTTGTGCTTAAACATAACCTTAAAATAAAAACGATACTTCACTATCGGCGCTTCGATTTCAGTCATTCTATAAGCTATATAACTGATGAGTTTTGGTGCCTTCATATTGGGCTATTCACTTTGTTGTTTTGTTTCTTTCACAACTAAACAAACAGTGCTACAGTACAATGCATGCGCATGAGAACAGTTTGGTTTGTGCGTTCGACATTACATGACCTAGTTAATTCACGTCGCCATATACAATTTTTTTTTCCGTTTAACAGCCCCTGGTGGCATTGTCCTTGTGTCTTATGTAAAATTATCTACACATCAGTGTCGATATCTTTTTCTAAATCTGACATCAAATCTCTTATAGAAATGACAAACATAGTGAAACATGCTGTCGGAGAGTAGATGAAGAAGATGAGAACCGAGCAGCACTTGTTCGCGAGTGGCTCGGTGAACTGCTGTTAGCTCCAAGATGCACCTCTGCATTCATTCTACATTCTGTAAATAAATTCGTTCCATTGCCACAATTGTGGTGGAGGCGAGGGGTATACTTTTGTGAAACGCGGTACGCTCAGTGACCTCACCTCCGTCAGCCGCATCGGCTAGTTTCCTCACAGTGGAGATGAAAGCCTGGCCAGGACAGTAGAGATGGTGACTGAGGCTGATGCGTGGTAGGCAGCGTCAAGCTGCGCACAGACACGGGTGGGTCACTCGGGATGTTCGGCCAGTAGGCGTGCTGCTCGGCAGCTGGGTAGGTGGGCCATTCTGTAAATAAACACGTCCCATCATCAACAACATGATATATGGAAAAGGCCTTCTTTGAAATGGCAACGCTAACCTACATTTTTTAACCCCCCCCCCCCCCGCCTCCTTTCTGCTCCCACTTTTTCCACTGTTGCTCAATTTCTGGGAGACTAAATTTGGCGACTGCGGCCCATCAGCTGAAGTGAGTTTGGAACCTCTGAATGAAGTGCTACGCACCCCCACCTAGTCCAGCCAGGCTGAAAGCCTCACACCATAGAACAATTATGCTATTTATCATGACTAAAACGAGTGCAGCACGGTAGATGGCGACGCAACCAGAGACACATATGCTTATGGGCAGCTCAACAAGCATTTTGTGTCTATCTGTCTCCATCTACTGCATTATAGTCGATTTTCATGTTAGCTTATTTTTACCGTTTCATTTCTCTCACAGAAAATATACGGGGCACCCAGTAAATTAAAAAGCCAGCACATATTTTTCAAAGGCAACAGGCCATTGCACAACTGCTTCACGCGATGATCTCGTGATAATAACAAAAACCAGCAGATCCCAAGCATTTTGGGAATCGATGTAATGCGAAGCAGCCAGCAAGGAGTAAATTATGCTGTACATAACGTGCATGTCATGATTAACATGTTAAGACCTGTCATTTATGTTCGTCATACAGTCACGTCACACAATACCAGTTTTGGTGTATATCAAGCTAGCGAAATGGTCACGAGTGCACCGTGAGCGTGGCATCTCATACATATCATAAATGTCATGCATGTCACGATTTTCCTGCTACCACCTGTCATCTAAGTTTGTCACACAGACCTGTCACGCAATACCGATTTTGGTGCATATCAAGCTTGTGACACAGCTGTGAGCGCACCATGAGCGGGGGCATGTAAATCATGTTGTACATGACATGGACATCATGATTTTCGTTTTACCATCTGTCATTCGTGTTTCTCATAAAGTCACGAAGCACAATACCAAATTCAGTGTATATCAAGCTAGGGAACTGGCCGTGAGCACCCCATGAGCGTGTCATGGAGGTCATGCCTTACATGACATCAATGTCGTAATTTCATATCACCACTTGTCATTTAAGTTCGCCATACAATAACATTACGCAGTGCCAATTTTGCTGTATATAAAGCTAGCGCAACAGCAGTGAGCACACTATGAGTATGGCATGTAAATCATTACATGACATGGATGTAATGATTTTCAATTTACCATGTCATTTATGTTCGTTAAACAGTTATGTTGTGCCTAGGAATTTTGTTGTATTTCAAGCTAGCAAACTGGACGTAAGCGCATCATAAGCGTGTCATGAAAATCATTCTGTACCGGAAATGCATATCATGATTGTCACGTTAACACCTGTAATTAATGTTGGTTTTACAGTCATATCACCCAATGCAAAGTTTGGTACACGTGAAGCTGGCAAAACAGCCACAAATGCACCAGGACCATGTCATATATGTCATGCTATACATGACATCATAGGTCGGCATTTTAAGGGAGTACTCACTCAAACTCACTCACCACAATTTTTTCAGCCTTCGCACTCACTCACGTCCACTCACACTCATGAGTACTCACTCACGTTCACACTCACCTCCACTCACACTCATGAGTACTCACTCACGTCCACTCACACTCATGAGTACTCACTCATACTCAACTCACCACGTTCAAATGAGTGTGAGTTGAGTGCACTCATGAGTGAGTGTGCTGAGCTCCATAGGTCGGCACTTTAAGGGAGTACTCACTCAAACTCACTCACCACAATTTTTTCAGCCTTCGCACTCACTCACGTCCACCCACACTCATGAGTACTCACTCACGTTCACACTCACGACCACTCACACTCATGAGTTCTCACTCACGTACACTCACACGCATGAGTTCTCACTCATACTCAACTCACCACGTTCAAATGAGTGTGAGTGAGTGTGAGTTGAGTGCACTCATGAGTGAGTGTGCCGAGCTATGCATGACATGCGGGTCATTTTATTATTACTACCTCTCGTTTATGTTAGTCATGCAGAAATGTCTTGTCATACTAATCTTGGCAGATATCATGTTGACGAAACGGCCGCTAGAGCACCACGGCCACGGCATGTAAACCATGCCGTTCCTGACAAGCAAGTCATGATTTTAATGCTATGACAAGTCATTTGTGTTCTTCATAGTCATATTACGCTATACCAATGTTAGTATGAATCCTATTAACGACCCGGTCCGGAGAGCACAAAGTCGTAGGCGGCTGATAGATAGATGCGCTCACAGTCACCGAAGTTCGTTAAGAAATACTTCGCATTTAATATTTGGGCTTTTACGTGCCAATACTACGATACGAGGCACGGCGTAGTGGAGGGTTCCGTAAACTTACACCATCTGGTGTTCTTTACCGTGCGCTGACATCTTAAAGTACACGGGCCTCTAGCATTTCCCCTTCATAGAAATGCGACTGCCGTGGCCGAGATCGAAATCGCGACATTCACGTCAACAGCCAAGCACCATAAGCGCTACACCACCGCGGCGGGCATGATCTCGCGAAGAACACAGCGGAGCAAGATGAAAACAAGCGGAGCAGGATGAACACAAGGCTTGAATGACAAACGCACAGCAACCACTCCCTAGAAGTGTAAAAGAAACATCATAGAAAAGCAAATATACTACCTGTAGCACAATTCATACTTGCCCATCAGACACCTTTTCTTCCACATCATCGCTGCTCTCTGAACACGCCACTCGGGCTGCCTTACCTGCATAAATGTCGTCACGCAATAAGATCGCAAAGTTACGTAATTTGGCGACTTGCTTGAACTCACCTACGTATCCGCTGAGGCGCACGCTTGTGCTTTGCAGTCGCCGTCGTCGTCGTCCGACAAGGCACTGGGCCGTGGACAGTGACAGTAGGTGCATTCGAGTGAATCACGCAATAAACGTGCGTAATCAAGAAACGTCGAAAGCACGCTGATCACGCAGCACTGAGCGCGCAGACAAAGCTACGAGTCCGTTGAGGCTACAACGACACACCACAGAACACCAACACAAAACCTGGACACACTTTTGGCCATCCGTTCCATCCAGCACGCGATCGATCTCCAGTCGACAACTAACAACGATGATAACCACGCATATTATCGATAAACACCGCAAATACACAAGCGCGGGACAAACATATCTCGGCACCGCTGACATTTCTTTCTTTTTTTCGTGCTGAACGTAGGTTCCGCACACGTGGTTTTGGTTTGAAGTGATTGGCTCACGTACAGCACGTGATTTGAACATATCCCCAGTCAACGGTTGATACCAATGATAACCACATATAATATCAACATTGTAATTATACAAGCACGGAGCAAGCTTATTATTCTTTCTTATTTGTTTTTTTTTTTCGCGTGAAGTGAGGTCTCGCACACACGCCTTTACTTTTAAGCGATTGGCGGGCGGTTTACGTGGGGCGCAGCGGGTGATTTGAAACGAGGGTAGCGGCTTGGGCTTGTTGGAAATTCATGGCAGTATACTGCTAGCGCAGTGTATCAGCGCAGTGTGTCGTCCTCTTTCTTGTCCGTGTCTTCTCGTGCTAGTAGTATACTGTCACGATTTGAACTGAGTTGCGGAGTGCACCGTCCTCCTTCTGTTTTCTGTTCTCACTGTTCACCCCTTCTTTATCCTGCTCTTTCGCCACCTTGTTGACCTTGCCGGCTGCCCTGTGCGACGCTTCAGGACACGCTGCATCTCACCGACTGGTGCGATCGTCAGCGCTTTGCCCTTGCATAAATACTTCGCTTCCTTCACGACGTGAGCCTATATAGTCTAGCGACTTTGAAACACGGCAAGAACGCACACGCACATGCACAGAAAACATATTTTATCGGAAAGAACCTAAATAGCGATGGGGAAAGAACGAAAAACACACCAGTACAGACTTTTTGCAAAGTGTCAATTGCCCCCCCCCCCCCCCCCCGCTAACAGCCACCTTTTTTTTTTTTTGTCTTTGTATTAACCCGGCGTAGCGGGAGATAGGGGCGTAGGCAAAAAAAATTTTCGGGGGGGGGGGGGGGGGGCGGTGTGTGCCACCCCCTGGCTACGCCACTGGTGGCAGATACAGATTTCATGAGAAAGGATCACTCGAGCAGAGAACCACGACCACCTTTTACAAAAGAAACATTGTGTTGCAAAGGTTGCTTGGTGAGTTTAGGAGGAAGTGCGGTAGGTCCGGTGCATGTAAGTGAAACGTCGGTGATACGATCACAGCTCATACGAATTTCGGGGTGATACGAATTTTCCTGTCGTCCCGGCCAAGGCCCGTTGGCCTGCAATAAAATGGAGTACGGTTGTTGTGAACCGATTTTCATCCCGCGACGTACGAACGTACGCTACCGCCCAGGTACGAAGAGGTGCTGTCGGCGCCGTCGCGGAAGACGCGCCGAACACGTGCGAGCGCGGGAACGCAAACCCGGGCATGCGCGCCGCACCGGCAAATCGTCAGAAGCACGGTGCAAGAAAAATACTTTTCAACGATCAGAATAAACCTTCAGAGGCGCGTCACGGCCTCCGAGATTGTGTGCGCGAATCTTTGAGGTTCTAATGTGCCTTCGTGTGCCTTTGCGTTTAGATTACAGAGGGCACTGGCGTCATGCTATCTTTTTTTTTTTTTTTTTTTTGTCAAACGCGTCGACGCGGCCCGCTCTCGTGCTATGTTAACACGTGTCTACCTCGTGCATCGGACATCCTATGAAAGGTGGACGAGGACCGAAAGAAGGCGAGGACGGTCTTGGCGAAGGAGTCAGGCCTCACAACGTTATCATGTGTGACTGTTGAGGTCGCACTTGTGCGGGCACGGCCATAAATCTCTCGAAAAACATCCCCAACACTTCCGCGATAACAACAGCATAACAAAGGACCGTGGTTCTGAAATTTCGTGGCCTTGATCTATCACATCAAAGCGCTTCTTTTGTTACTTTCGCCGCAATACTCCGGTGTCATGCGAAAAAGCATACTAAGATTTGGAAGGGGCTACTGCTGTCGCGGGTCACAATGCATCTGGTTCATTAATTCAACACGAGCTTACGGGCGTATATTAACGGGTGCTGGTATGATTGCCGACATCTGAAAACTTGACTGACAATCATTCAGAGTTCTTCCTGACGTTGCTGCGGCCATGAAAAACAATAAATGAAAACGTACGCCAGCTTTCTTTTGTCGCATGCTAATTTTCCATGCTCTCTGATGATACGAATTCCGGATGACACGAATATTTCTGGTGGTCCCGTGAGATTCGTATCACCGAGGTTTCACTGTATGTTGTTGGAGAAATATTCGTATCATCCGGGTATCTTCGGGTCAGCAGCCAGTTCTCTGCTGCTGACCCGAAGGTCGCGAGTTCGACCCGGGCGCGGCGGTCGCATTTCGATGGAGGCGAAATGGTAGAGGCCCATATACTGTGCGAGGTTAGGGCAGGTTAACAAACACCAGATGGTCGAAATTTTCGGAGCCCTCCACTATGGCGTCTCTATAGTAATATCGTGGTTCTGGGACCTAACACTTTTATATTATTATTAGTATAGTCCGCTTTGACCCTTATGTCGGTCTCGCTCAAGCGCACTGTTCTTCAATCAACTACACAAGGCTATGCTATTAATTACCCTCCCCTCCTCCTTTCTACCCTCCTTACCCTCACTTCACTTTCCCACCCCGTTGCTATATTGTTGCATGGCTATGCTATACTTTACCACCCCATCCTTTCCCTAGCTCTCCCTCTCGCTTCTCTTTGTCCCTCGCTATACTGTACTACACATGGACATGCTATGATTTACCCTCCCCTCCTTCTTTCTCTCCTGCTCACTTCTCCATCACTCCTCCTCGCTCTCACTTCTCTTTCCCCTCACTGTACTGTACTACGCATGGCGGTTCTATACTTTACTCTCCCTCTTTTTTTCCTTTCTCCTCACATTCACTTCCCTTTCTCGCAACATTTTTCTACAATTCTATACATGGCTATGCTTGACATGTTTTTGCCTGTGTGACGCCACACATGGCTTTGCTGTACTTTACTTTCTCTCTTCCTCCTTTATCTCCTCCTCACCCTCGCTTCCATTTCTCGTCCTTTTCTATACTGTACTATACATGGCGATGTTATGCTCTACCCCCCTCGTCCTTTTCGCCCTCAACTTCGCTTCCCCTTCCCACCCCTTGGTATACTATACAACACTCGGCTACGCAATACTATCCTGGCTACAATACGCTTTACCGTCTACTTTTCTCATTCCTATCCTCCTCAACTTCTCTCCCCTTTCCCCCTACCCTCACTATACCATACTACACATATATATGCTATACACGGTTTTCCCTGTGTGATGCCATGCGTGGCTGTGCTTTGCCTTACCCTCTTTCTTCCCCCTTCCTCTTTCTCTCCTTCTCACCCTCACTTCCCTTTCCCGCACCCTCTCTTTATTAGGCTATGCAAGCATGGTTTCTTTCCTGTGTGACGTCATACAAGGCTTTTCTATGCTTTACTCGCTCCGCTCTTCCTTGCATTCATAATCATCCCCTCAACACTCCCCGTTACCCTCACATTCTTTTCCCGCCCTCTTGCTACACATGGATATGCTATACATGGTTTTGTCTGCATGACGCCAAGCGACGACATGAGATCACAGTATACGATGAGAGTATACTTCCTCTCCCTCCTCACCCTCACATCCCTCCTCCTCAACTTCACTACCCTTTCTCACACCCTTGCTACATATGCCCACACTATACATGGCTATGCTATGTATGGTTTTGCCTGCGTGACGGCAAGCGACGTGAGACGATTACAGCATACGATGACAACAGCCCGGGCCTCTATAGTGCTCACACGGAGAATATATATGCCTACACGCTTCCCATGCTTTCCACTACAAAACTTTGTCTAAAATGTAGCCTGGTAACAAGGGCCCTTCGTTTGGAAACTACCTTAAAGCGAAGCCAAAATATTAATTATACCTTAATTAGAACATTAATTAGAAAGGGAAGCCAACTTTTACGACTTTTGCAAGTGGTCCATCAAACACGGAGACATTTTCTGTACCTCAAAAGCGGGATATGTTTTTTTCGTATTTAGGGCAGTTTCTTTTATGTTTCAATAAACAGTCAGGCATTCTTCAAGATTACGTATATTTCGTTCGTTGATTCCACGGAAACTTTTCATCAAACACGGAGACACTTTTTGTACCTCAAAAACGGGGTATGTTTTTTCGTATTTAGGGCGGTTTCTGTTATGTTTGAATGAACAGTCAGGTATCCGTCAAGATTACGTAGATTTTGTTTGCTGATTCCACGGAAATTTTTAAGAGTGTGTCGAGATTGTCAGCGACGGAAGACACCACCCACTAGGCCAGCGGGACTTCTGCAACCCATCGAGCCACCTCGCCGACCGTTCCAGCAAATCGGCATGGACTTACTGGGGCCGTTCCCGACGTCCAATTCCGGAAACAAATGGATCGTCGTAGCAACGGACTACCTCACCCGCTACGCCGAGACAAGGGCGCTGCCCAAGGGCAGTGCCGCCGAGGTAGCAAAGTTCTTCGTCGAGAACATCGTACTGCGTCATGGCGCCCCGGAGGTCCTCATTACCGACAGAGGCACGGCCTTTACAGCGGACCTAACGCAGGCGATCCTGAGGTACAGCCAAACAAGTCAACGCCGGACCACCGCCTACCACCCACAGACCAATGGCCTCACCGAGCGTCTAAATAAGACCATCGCCGATATGCTGGCCATGTACGTCGAGGTCGAGCACAAGACGTGGGATGTCATCCTTCCGTATGTAACCTTTGCATACAACACGGCTGTACAAGAAACGACGCAGATGACGCCGTATGGATTGATCTACGGAAGGACCCCGGCAACGACGCTCGACGCCATGTTGCCCAATGTCTCCGACGAGGAAAACGTCGACGTTACCGTGTACCTTCAGCGCGCCGAAGAAGCCAGACAACTCGCCCGTCTGCGCATCCAGAGCCAGCAAAAGACCGACAGCCGTCGCTACAACCTTCGACGACGCCACATGGAATACCAACCCGGTGACCGTGTATGGGTCTGGACGCCAGTTCGCCGACGGGGACTTAGCGAGAAGCTTCTTCGACGATACTTCGGACCCTACAGGATACTTCGACGTCTCGGCGCACTCGACTACGAGGTCGCCCCTGACGGCATTACGAACTCTCAGCGGCGCCGTGCGCGACCTGAAGTCGTCCATGTCGTGCGCCTGAAACCGTATTACGCACGTTAGTGAACCCGAGGACTGTAATTTTTGCTTTATTATTGTACTTTCGTGCTTGTGCTAATTGTACTTTTTTGCTTTATTATTGTTATTTATTGTTGCATGCATTCACCCCCCCCCCCCCCGTGTTCTATTTTAAGCATCGGGACGATGCTTTTTCAGAGGGGGGCATTGCCACGCGCGTTCCGTATTATACGTTTGCTGTATTTGGTTTACGCCCACAGAGACGGTAAGCAATGCTCAGCGCAAACCTCGCCGCATTTCTAGAAGCTTCGCGATTATTGTAGATCGTTGTGTTAAGATTGCGCGCAAGACGCGAACACGCGAGCTTATTCCAGAGCTTTCGCGACAACCAGTGATAAGGCTGGAATATTCGAAGACACGCGTATAAATGTCGACGCGCTTCGCCGCTTGTCAGTTGATCGACGGCCGACGCTCCGTTCGCCGCTATCTGTGCCAGTGCGTAATGCTGTGATCTGACTTTATGTTTCACGGCCACAAGTTAGGCCAAATAAAGAGTTTCTTCTTCGACAAGACGACTGTTGCCTTCGTCGATGTCACGACCACGTGACAATATAAACTGTTAATCACCTGTGGCACATGCCCGCATACTTGTGGCCCATACCCGCCCGTGGCACACGAGTATGTGCCGACCGTGTCTGGTGGAAAGGGTTTGACGACGTACGCGACGGGATTGTCACGTTATTCATGTCATGACCAGCTAGTCATATTCGTCAAACCATCTTACCCTCCCATACTAATTTTGGTTTACCCTAAGTTAAGGGGGCAATCACGAGAGCACCCAGATGTAGGCGGCTAGATAGATAGATAGATAGATAGATAGATAGATAGATAGATAGATAGATAGATAGATAGATAGATAGATAGATAGATAGATAGATAGATAGATAGACAGACAGATAGATAGATACGTAGATAGACACGCTAAAAGTGCTTGCAGTACGCGAAGAAATGCTTCGCAATTAAAACGTGAAAATCCTGTCGCCTACGTCGTCAAACCCTTTACTCTAGAGACGTGTGGCTCATACCCGTATACCACAAGCCGCGGTGTCGTAAATTGTTTAAACCTCCCGCGGGAATGTCACGCGCATCGAGGGACTTCGAGAATGACGAGGAAGAAGACAACGTTGAGTAAAATAGAACACGCTCTTTGACATGGATGCTCGGCTTTGCGTCTTTTTTTCTTTGGCGCCTTTAGACGCCGAAGCGCGGTTTTCCCACACGCGGTATGCGGGTATGCGCCAGAGGAGATGAACAGTTTATGTCTACCCCTGAACGGCGAGGACATATATTATTAGTAACCTAAATGTGAGAGCGCTCAGACAAACTGACATCGGCAATATAGACCCGAAGAATTCAAAGATAAAAACTCAGGATCTCAGCAGGAATCGAACCCAAGCCTTCCGCGTGGCAATCAGCTATTCCACCACGGAGCCATGCTAGATCTTGAAACTGCTTTGGAAAAAGACCACATACAGGTATAAGGTCGGTGCAACTTCAATTGGTGTTGTAGTTCTGGAAATCTAATTTTATAACAAAGCAACAAACATTGCATAGGTAAACCTACGACACAGACGTCATGCCGAGTCAACGTGAATTATGGTTGCACTGCTGACTTATAGCAGTGTCACAAAAATTACGTTTGTATTCCTATGATTCTGGAAGCTAAATTCAAGCGTTGCTCGTCCCCGGGGGAAAACACTAACGAAAGTTGCGTGTGATATTCACATCGTCACACCGTAAAGATGACTTCGCTTAGATAATACTCGCGTCTGCGCTATAACGAGAGTACTGACGTTATGTCAGACCATAAGTTAGCCATTGTAGTCACCAGTAGACGCCAGGGTAGTGGACTTTCCTGGTAAGCCCACGATGTGCACACAAATACTGCACTTAACGTCGATCCACCTCGTACCAGTTGCCTAAAAAAATAAAAAAAACAGCATACGCTGTAGCAATACGCTTCACGTAAAGAGTATCACGGACATGATAACAACAACGTTTTAGACTACCACAGCTGGAGCTCGTAGTGCTCACTCTAGAAGTAGCGTCGTTAAGCAACTATGAACAGCCAGTTCTCACAATTGCATCCTTGCGAATGCCTATGAAATTTCTACATATGTTTACTGATTATTACATTTATCCGCTTCATAACGTCATGTTAATATTGAAAAGTAGTACACAGCGAACTTCGTGATGCATGCTTCGCATATCATTTATTCCTACGGTACATGGGATCTCCCAAATTTTTTTTTATTCTTTTTGTCTTCTTTTGTGTGCGCTGTTTTATAAGGAATAATGTACCGCGCACATCACATCGTGCGAACATGGAGGTCAGCAACAAGAAGATCTTTATAAATTGACCTGTCATTGAGTGAAATACAAGTCAACGATGATGATGAAACGACGCTGAGAAATTTGTACACAATGTCTGTGCATTTACGCATAAACTTTTGCGGCTATAATGAGAAAATGACTTTTTGAGTCGCATCTTTTTGTATTTCAAAGCTTAGAAGAGAGGAAAACTGACGCAAACGCTTGTCAGACCCGATTTCCCAGGTAATGTGCGACCAGAATGAAGGGCATGCAGTGACAAGTCGAAAAACGTTGCTTAGGAAACAGAAACTGTAGTATAATTTTTGCTGCGTATATCGTTCCACTAAAGTTCTTGAACTGCTGGGTTTGCTTTCGCGTACTGGTCTTATTGCGTTGCTTCCGTAAACCATTCAATGCTGATTCGTATCTGTAGGGGCTTAGTGCGCTTAAGGGAAACGCAAGGTACCTCGTAAATATGAATGTTTCTAAAGCCTGAAAGGACGGTGATACGAACGGCCAAGTGAGAGCACACTGTTGGCCCTAGAGATAGCGAAGCACTGATACGCCGGGGTATTTTTTGCAATGCGCACGGTATTCAGTGTCATTCTAAGTCGTTGCGATCATAGCAAAATTATCTCAATAAGCCTTGTTATGGTTGATATATTTCCACAAGTGTTAGCACACATACATGAGAGATATAAAAGCAAACTTGTTAAGATACTCTTGCGTACGTAGTTTGTTCATACAAGTTGCTCTTTGAATTGTGCAAATTAAGAATAGTAAACACAATGTGCGAATAAATGCTACGCTAAAGTAACCGAATCACCCACATCATTTTCAAGAATTCTACTCAATCAGCCATTCTTTTCATATGAAATACACAGAAGGCACAATTTATCGTTCTTAACGCTGATGACATGAGGCGGTAAGCATTCACTTGATTATGACAGTATCTACCCCATGTTCGGTCAAGCCCGACTATACCAAAACCTAGCAGCATTCTTTGTGCGTGCAATGACTGCAGAAGTCAGGCTAGCCGAATATTGTATCAAAGGTGAATAAATACTACCAATGCTACCAGAATGTGATCTTCCTGTTTCAAGTCAACCAATTCACCGGGCAGTCTTCCGACAAGACGAAAATATTCCCAGAGACTGAGCGCCAAAATACTTGTTCAGGATGCATCGCATTATTCGTTCAAAATATACCTGCGTTGATATGTTCAAATGCGGACTGTTTTAAATCTAATTCAATGCTTTGTTATACTTGAAGAGAATTTTTTCTGGCTCACTTTAATTTACACTTTAAATATACGCTAGTACCTTTTCCAGGATTACAAATCACCTAGAAAGCTAACCCATTTATGACCCATGCGTTGATATTAGCTACCGTTTATAGGAAAAAAATTTACTCCGTACCGGCAGCTCTTGTGTAGACAGCTTGCCGAAATACATCCAAGCCGCAGAAGTTCACCGTAGCTAAAGTTTCGTTCACCAACTTTGACCTTAACGACATGTAGCCACATCCTCCATATGAAATTGAAGAAAGAGAAAATACTTTATTTTACAGAGTGGGCCGGTAGTTTGATCTTGGTGGCTTCAGCTGGCGGCTCAGAGTTCCGGGACTCGGGCGGCATCAAATTATGATTTTTTTACCTCGCTCGGACAGAGTTAACCTAAGTGCCGGAGTTTGTGAGGCCGACATTTACGGCATACATATTGTTCTCGAAAGCTGTCCAACAATTGGTCCTCTGGGTCAGCATAGTGTTGACCTAATTTTACGTCTTGCAATACAGAAAGGAGGCGTGGGACACCTTTGCAAAGGCAGTGAGGAATGCAACGTTCGCTTGTGCTGCTTAAAGCTCCCAGGCGGAGGCCGTTGCCGAATGCTTTCTTATCCTGGTCAGCAGTGCTCCGAAGAACAGACGAAAGGAGGGATGTACATTGGCCACTGCCCTTGTCTGTACGGAGTCGGTAAGAATATAAATTTTTTCACCTTTGAACTTCCTAACACCTTTCTGGAAGCAATAATAACGCGTTCGGTTCTCTAGAGCTGTGAAAGTGCTGCCAATCTTTCCTCACACCTGCATGATCGCATACGGTCATTAAGAACATCGGACTAAAATTTTGAATGCATGTTTTGGTGTGTCACGTTTCCTAAAAGGTCTTGTCTGCAAGGTTTTCTAGGTGTTAGACATCCGAAGTCTTCACGGCCACTTTGATGAATAAATTGGTCATTCCTAGATCTGGATTTACGCTATGACATGATGAAAACTGTCAATGGACTTCTGTTAATTTTCCAATGTCACGTAGCTATAAGATCCGCCCAACATTCTTCAAAGATAATATGACTTTGCTTTGCGGGGATGCAATGTATTGGGAAAATGAGGTCCTTGAAGAAAAAAGGAGTGTGGGGAAACAATAACAAAGATCTAGATCGTGTTCCCCTTAAGGAGGGCACGATATATTTAAGCAATAATCAGTAACTGCAAATTTAAGAATACACATGACATATCACCGGTAATGCTAACACTACACTATAAGTGGCTGATTATTTGACATGTATGTTCAGCATAAAATTCTCGCACTTCATACTGTTAAGTGCATGGCTGAAGAAGTAAGAATAATTACGTCGTTTTATATTTTCTGCCTATTAAGATGGATATAAAGTTGAGCTAGTTCGTAAATATTCATCACAAAAGAATGTGCGCCTACAAAAACGGTCACAGGAAAAGAAGAGGACAACACTTGTCTCGTTCTTTCCGTGTTTTCACGCTCACCCTTTTTGTGATGCTGCTTATAACAGCTCCAATGCACGACACCGTTCCAAGAAGGTGTTGCCTAAACCATTCTGCTTTATGCTATATAAATGTGTTTCGTGTGTCAACTCGCAACCGTAATGTTTAGAATACGGAGACAAAAATACACAAAGGTTTATGTGGAATACCTTCCCATAAATCTCATTGCACTGACCACCGAAGGAGCACTAACGCCTGCTGAGGGGCTTTTTTAAGATGTTGCTTGCGAAAAACAGTAAAGCCGCCACATCTTTAAGCGGCTGTGAGGTCAGAAATAGAGACAAAACACTGAAGTCACAACAATTAAATTTTCTTGCGAAGCATGCGGAGAGCCAACAGTCAAAAACTTCTGTCCAATATAACATGTTATCTATGACTGACGCATCAGAAAACTTTTAAAGCATTTTTTCTTTCAACAGGTCATTGTGAAAATGGCCTCTGCAGGACAAGTCAATGGTGGTAGACGCGAACATAACCGCCTGTTCTGTGTGCTGCTTCCGGCTAGAGACAATATAAAATTCGCCCTGCCGAACACCTGCCTTTTATTTTGGAATAAACCAACCATTGACGTGAATGTATTTGTTCTGAATTGTCCAGTGTTGCGATTTGACTGCAGGGAAGTTTTACGCTCTCCCGTCTCCAGTATAATTAGTTGCCTTTCATAATTGTGCAAGTCTCACGTACACAAAATATTCATTTCGCGGAAATAACTTGTAATGTGAGAACGTAGCCAAATACCGCGCAATTGCTTGCTTTAGATTGAGAATGAATGATCGGTGCTGTTACTGCGATAGCAATTATATGGACACTCTTGGCGGATTTTTGCTGTTGCCGACGCTGTCATGTCTCAGATATGTACATGTATGTATATATGAAAGGCATATATACATACATCGTGGGATTGTCGGCCAGTATCCGCTTCTGATATGACAATCTGATCGTTTATTGAGGTTTGTCATTTCGAATAGCCCCGTTTGCTTGCTGCTCTTGATTCTTCATTCCATTGTCTGGTGCGTTACTGTCGTTGTTGCCATAGCAACAGAAGTGTTGCGCGGCTAAGCACATGAGTGAAGCTCCAATTTCTGCCATGAAGGAAGAAAAGAGCGAGGGAGCAGCGCATCGCGATTGAGCAAAAGACAAAAAAGTCCTTTGTGAGCAAGCTCATCAGTATGATGGCTCGCGAACTAGCCACTCAGTGCATATTAAGACAGAAAGAAACAAACAAAGAAAGAAAGAAAGTGGCAGATGAGACAGGAACACGCCACAGCTGTTATCATCCACTTAGGGCAATAGCACCTAAATCTTGTGGTACGAGAACAGAGCGATTTTTCTTTTAGTGGTATAGACAGTATATGGACACTCTCGGCTCGTTTTTGCGTCCCCGTGGTGCCCCCCGTTCATATATATATGTATATATATATATATATATATATAGTCGAAAAAGAGCACGACAAAAGTACGAAACACAAATTTTATTAACGGGGGTAGTTCGTACGTCTTGTGATTTTCACCACACAGTTAGCGTTGATGTTACAGAGTGTACGAAGGTTACTTCACTTTTTGCAGTTGCCGCGTTTATGAAACAAGGGAGCTCTAAGGTAGAAGAGCCAAAGGAGGGGCAGTTGGTTGTGCATAGTCGACGCTTGCAGCGCGCTGCTAAAACACAAAGAAATAACGACTGCGACAGTTGTTAGTTCGCGCTCTTCCTGATTATACCTGCGCGTTCGTTACGTGCGTCCTTTGTGTTTGAGCAGCAAGCTGAAAGTTTCGATCCGCTTGCCGTTTTGAACGTCACATTCCGCTTTGCTGCTGTTGCATTGATTGCTTCGCCCTTGCGGCGAAGCTATGACTATTGTCTCTTCCAAGAACTTCCGGTCAAGCCCTTACTTCCGGTTTTCAGAATATTCAGAAAGGTCATGTAAAAATAAAACTGCTACGAAAACTGCTACGATCTGCGGCTTAACGTCGCTCATAGCATGCTTATCGTTGCATGTGTGTACGTTAGTCTTCTAACTGGTGACACTGCGTTGTTGACTAAGCAGCAATAAGATGCAGTTTATGCTTGCACTTTCCTGCGTTCACAATTTTTGTGGCGTTTACTATGCACAAATATGCTTATTGCTGAAAGCAAACCCGGAAGACACCAATGGATTAAACAAAAGTTATCTGCACTTATCTAGCTTATATGAAAAGACAGCGTTTTCCTGTAGGATTTGTAAATAATAATAATAATAACAACAACAACAAGAATAATAATAATAATAACAATAATAATAGTAATAATAATAATAATAATAATATTAATAATAATAATGGGTTTTTCATGTCAAAATCACGATGTTCTAGAACTTTTCAGGAGATGACCATGATTATTGAAATACAAAACGTTCCGTGACCCCAAGCATGTACTTGGTGGTTACGCGTATTTAAGTCATCATGGACCAACTAGCCGAACATTAAGTTTTAGTAAGATGACCATGAACTGGATATTTGAAAAATTGCGTTATAAACGTTTATTATAATGATGGTGAATAAAACCCCGATGTCTCCTTTCCTGTCGCACAGAATAGTCATGGAATAGTCATCAGCTGTTTGAAAACGTCTTCATGATACTGGACGGTGTAGGAACAACATTAAGATCGCTTCAAAACCACATATGCAAAAATACTTAAAACTTGAAAACGGCAATGACTAATAACGTGCTTCATTTATGTGGTCAGACGGAATGTTCGCATTATACAGCGAGGGGGGCAGTTTCTTGTACAGAAATGGGAGTCATATTTGGCCCAGTGAGCAATGGACAATATTCACTTTGGAAATCATTGTAATTCGAAAGACACAAATGTTCCCTGGCACGACAATACAGGAGACGTGAGTTATTACTCCAATGTTACTTGAGGAGGGCAGCAACAAGACAAAGGAACATATTACTGGAAAAAATATTTCTATAGCATAACTGTAGCGCACTCGT
Organism: Rhipicephalus appendiculatus; assembly: GCA_030522465.1. Classification (NCBI taxonomy): domain Eukaryota; kingdom Metazoa; phylum Arthropoda; class Arachnida; order Ixodida; family Ixodidae; genus Rhipicephalus; species Rhipicephalus appendiculatus. Next base: position 154,871 of record JALIZH010007068.1, read on the forward strand.
CAATATGCATAACAGAACAAAGTCAATGTTGAGAGAAATAGAAGAGGAAGCACCGGCAATGATAACACCGAGGTCTTTTTTAAATCGATAACCAAGGGCCTGACTTGAGAAAAAAAAAAAGTTTCACCCTATATTTTGATTTCCAAAATTTGCAGTTCTCGTGTATCTCGCAGCTTGCGCTTTGTACCAGTAAAATGACCCTCTCAGGTGACAAAATTGAAAGGGACGGGGTTTAATGCCCACTCTGAAAAGCACGTAGTAATTTGCGACCAAGTGGTGCGGTAGCGTCGTCTACATTGTAAACGATATGCCTGTTGATAGCCATAGCGAGCAGTTTCAGTGGACGGATCTAACAGCAGCAATTTCTTGAAAAGTTAGAAATGACTGTACGTTGGAGTGTTTCCGAGCGTTCGATCATTACCTACACTAATTATCTGGCAGGGTTATTCTAATGCAGGAAGAACTGACACAACGCGCATGATTACACCTCTTGTCTGTCGAAATGTGAAAAATAAATCCATGCAACAAACGTGAACCAAAGTTTCCGAAGAACATTTTGAGAAGTACGCGTATTCAGTTGCAGGTAAATTTAAATAAAAAAATTAAGGTAATAGGGCATTGATAGTGGTATTTATCACTTGGAGCTGATTGTATGGATAGTTATACTTACGACCAAAACTACTGCGATAATTTGACAAAAGACGCCTCATGACATGTATACTTTGGCAAATGAAAGAACACAAAAGTCGTGCACTAGAAATCTTCTCTCACTACTGCAGAAGTTTTCTTCATTGCACGCAGAGAACTCGGTGTCCAGTAGCATTTCCAGTTCGCTTCGTTTTGTCAGAGAATGAATAAAGAAAGTGTCTGCGGTATCGACCTTCACATTTGAAGCCGTTAGAGCTCGCCTGATCTTGGATCTCACTAATTCGGTCAAGTTTTTTTTTGCTACACACTAGTCCTCGCATTTGATCCTTTTGCTATACACGTGTCAGAGCAGACATCATTGACAAAGGTCATTAGGAAATCATTTACTGTTCCTGGTTAGGGCGAGTGCATATTAAAAAGACGCGTATCTGTATTATCAAACACTTTTTGGTTGAACAGCCACCGAAAATATCCACAGAAAAATGCGAGTCGTATTAATGTCTTTGCTATCCTTAGTATATCTCGTCATTCTATGCGCAAGTGACGACGACGATGGTACGCATCAAAGACCTGTCGATATAAGCCTACCCGGCACGAACAACGGGCCCCGTGGAAGCTCAGGCCAATATTCGAATGGCGTAAGTAATAGCTTGAAATTTGCGAGATGCGGTGTGCATCTTTTCATTTTGGATATCAAATATGGAGCAGCAATTTCACTGAAATACCAGGACCGACAAATGCCACGAAACTGCAACGATTTTTCATCCTCACCGCGAAGAGAAATCGTGGAAGGAATATCCCTGTGTCGTTCCGGCATATTTTTAAAATCTGGCTAGAATTATCTGGGGCAGCCTGCTTACTATCGGTGGATAGATGAATGGAGAAACTTTTATTGAGAGTCCCGAGAAATGCGATTATCACGTAGTGGGCCGCTCCCACGGTGGGAGGGCCGCGCCTGACCGCCGCATTGTGGACTCTCTGATTGGCCCCGAATAGGTCCCTGTAGTGGGGATTTGCAGTGAAGTATTCCATCTTGACTGGTCTGCTTAATCTGTGAATCGTAATGAGGGGCATCGCCAGAGTATGTTCGAAGTTAGCTCAGCCACCCCAATGAGGGAAGGTATTGCAAGTGTACATGTCTGGATAGATCGACTGCAATAAAAATGTGTTGTAGTATATCCCCGTCTGCAAATTTTGAGTGTGTGCGTCTGAGTCCTTGTGTGCCTCAGAGCCAGACTCTGAGTTTGTGGGTCTGTGCTTTCGTGAGATTCTTCACGAGAGAACAACAAAGGAGGATCCTTTGTACTTCATCATCTGAGGCCTTAGCGCTGCTGCTTGTCAAATATGAAATCCATAAAACCGCCAACGCTTCCTTACTATTCCTGTATATAAATCTTTATGCCTCTCCTCTCCGAGGGATTTCTTGCGTTGTGAGTGCCAACATATTAGTTCTCAGTACAAAAGAGGAAACGTAAACGTTCGTCCAGCCTCGTATATTTCAGAAACGTGTAGAAGGAGGACGTCCGCTCTAGCGCAGATATATATGACTACAGCTGGATGCCTTTGTGCTCAGACCAATAAAATGATAAGCGGTAATCTATGTAACAGAAAATTAAACGGTGACGTATGCTTCATCTAGCAACCTCGTGTGTAACAAAAGTATGAACCTGACCTGTATAAGGGGTCACAATTACAGTATACAATTGTGGAAAATAGTAATTAATGTAAAGCGCTCTGTCGAGACATTAAAAATTATGCAAATAGAAGTTCAAATTGGAACAGCCATGTATCCAAATGCTTCAATGAAGGCAACAAGCCATAGCATAATTCGATTTAAGATCACACTTGTTCACCATATAATATAATTACTGAATATTACACTGAATGTAATGAAGATAAAATGTTTTCATTTGTGATGCAGTTTAGAAGAAGGAGAGGACAGTGCACAAGCAGCGAAGAGTGCGGACCTCGCGAGTGCTGTATGAGATATGGCGGCCGGAGAGCTTGCCTGCCGCGAGCATATCCTGGAGAGCGTTGCTCCAATTACCAGCTCAAAGGAGGCTACTACCATCATAAGTGCCCATGCATCCATGGAGAAGGTGAGAGTGGATGCATATCTTTCATTAAATGACATAGCAAAACGACTCTGACCAAGCACGCAAGGTTTCTTCGGGAAAATATAATCATTGTTGGGGTCTTATGTGGCAAAACCACGATATGATGAGTCAAGGCGTATTGAGGGATTCCGGATTTGTCAAGACCATCTGGAGTTAGCTAACGTGCAGTTGAATCAAAGTTAGCCAGGGTTTTATTATTTTTGCGTCATAGAGGCGTGGCCGCCGTGGCCGGAATTCGAAATCGAGACACTGAGTTTAGCAGCACAACGCATCTGCCTCCTAAAATACGAAGATGGCTGCGCAAGAAGAAAACACGGTAGAACCTATTCCTGAATAGAAAGATGTTCAAAATTACGGTGGCAGACATCAGGTGTTGCGAATCACATATATTGCAGTATAGCTGCTACCTGGGCAAGTTAGTGATTATTCATGGTTAATTACGTAATGTTGGCTTACACACATGCAGATGGGTGTATTTTATTGTGATAGCAAGTATATGGACACTCTCGGCGGATTTTTGCCGCCATCATCGCTGTCATGTCTCGGATATGTATGTATAGGCCTATATATATAAAAAAAAGCATACAGGAAAATTAAATGAGAAGAAAAAAAGTGACCAAGCACCCGACCGGGCATTCGAACCAGCGACCCCTTGCTCCGCAGCATGCCCCCCTTCGACAACTATACCACGCTCCATGCTTGCACCGGCCTATAACGGGAAGTTATTTATATACACCTTTCACCGCTGGCGGTAGGTAGATCTCGAAGGAGCTTGGGGGGTGTAATCTATTGCGCAACGCTCCTGCACTTTCTTTTAATTTGAAAACTGCCCTTGAGAGGGGCACGAAAAAGTGGCCCCTTTCTGTACCCACTCTTGATGTGGAAAGCAAAAAAAAAAAAGAACGCGGGGAACACTTTGGATCAGACGCCACCGCGTGGCAGGAGACGCAAAAGGGTCACTCCACGGACTGCAGTTTAAAAGAAAAAGAAATATCGATGAGCGTCGGTGTCTGCTTGGGAGCTGCATTGTCGACACTTGCAGCGCGTTGCTTAAACACAAAGGCGCAACAACTGTGACAGTTGTTAGTTCCCGCTTGTCCTGTGTATACCTGCGCATTCTTGTCAAGTATCCGTCTTTGTGCTTCAGCGGCGCGCTACAAGTATCGAGCTGCTTGTTGGTCTTCGTGTGACATGACAATTTCTTGCTATCAGATTCATTGCTTCGCCCTTGCGGCGAAACTGTGACTTTTTTTTATTTTCCCCTCGACAATTGGTAACATAGTTGAAAGGGATATAACAGGCGTTCCTCTGAAGACTGCCAAAGACACTTGACTATGTGCGCCCAGTCAATTCTTTATTTAGCGGATTTACATGTGAACTGGTGATTGGTAATTAGTAAGGGCTGATGAGCTTAAAAGGCGTTTCACGTTTCCATTCATGTTAAGATATGTGTCCTGCATTTAGTAGCATCAGAAAACTTCTGACATTTTAGCTTGTGAAGTAAAACTGAGCGCTTCAAGAACGCATATATGAAATTGTACAACGAACGTCAAACACCCAGGTTTCCTGGCCTTTACTGGTTTGCACCCGTACGCCTAATCATTTCGACGTGCTCAGGGCTTCATTCAAAGCTAGAGATGTTAAACATTGTCCATCATCAGCCTAGTGGACCCTAACGAGGAAAACTGCTTTGATAAGTCTTCAACTGATTGGCCATCTTCTAGTTACAGCTATCAGATAATCAACAAGTGTATTTTTTGGCGATGTGTGGACAGCCACCCTATGACTTTCTTTGTGCCTACTTTCTTTGCTGCTTGCAGGTTCCACCCTGCACAGTACCCTGAATAACGTACTGATTTGATGTGGGGGAAATAGGGGTGGTATTATGGATTAAGATCACACTGTTGTCCATATAAAATTGGTGCAGGGGGGAATTCTGATCGATATGACATCGACCATACTGCGATTGGCGTAAAGGTATAGATAAGCAGAAACGGCCACATATGGCACGATGTCGGTTTGGAAAGGAGTGGCCGGCATAGGCGAGAGAGAACATTACCTAACAGATGGTCATCCCAGCACAAAGTGCTCTATTTAACATCAAGTGCTTCTGTTAAGGGATCTAGTTAACGTTGTTGCAGGCTGAAAGATTTCCCTTAACAGATATACGCCGCTTGATTACCGGTTGTAAAGAGAGCTACTTAGGGTACGTGCAGAAACGTTGTATCAATGTATTTTAGATTTTAATCGTTAATAAGATCAGCCGCAAGAATGGTATATATATGGATCGAGATAAACTTTTAATTTGTGAATTACAGATGCGTTGCAATTCGTTTCGGTAATGGTCGCATATTTTTCAGGAAAATATCAATTCCACTAACTCCCACAAAACGAAAACTCCCTCATTAGTTCAGCGAAGACTGTTTTGTGCTACATAACTTGTCGTGACTATTAATAAAGTCCGGGTCATCGTAATCATTATGGGTGCTTGAGCCTTCGCTAGCAGGTGTCAAATATCTAATATACAATTCTCTTTACAGATCAATGCCGGCGTGGTCGCTGCGCTAGGAGCTCTTGGTGGGAATAAGGACGCCCAAATTTCTTTTATCACCAGTTTGTCCATTTTAACTTCAGGTTACTCAGCACTCCTTGTAGCAACGAAGGAATCCCTGGTTGAAATAAACTCATTACGCTCCATTAAAGCAGCCGACCAAAAACTCAGTTTTCGCATTCTCAACACATGCTAGGAAATGATTATGACTACATTCTTTCCTACTTGAGCTGTTTTAGATGTGGTCTTACAGTCAAAATGCTGTGAGGTGTCCCACACCTTGTGCCACTCTACAGAACCTTGTGGGTGCCTGTAGAGCGGCATATGAGTCTCTCCTACATGCATTGACATCAAGATGGACAATAAAATAGCATCATGAGGAGATGCGGCAGTATGCTTGGGTACGTAATGTCATAGAGTTCTGTTCGAGAACCCTGCGACACAAAGCATGACCTTGTGACCATAGTGTTTCTGATACTGAGTAAGTTTCATTCTGCTTTCAAGGTCAATAGGCAGCACGAACTAAGCTCTTCATCCTCTTCGCAATTCCTCGTGGCTTATACTTTAACATTATGCATGCTGAAGGCGAAGCCAACCCTGTTTGTATAGGGATTAATCTGGAAGCAACACATGTACTAAAATTCCGCCTAAAAATACTGTCCTTAACCGCACTTTTCATGAACCACATCTTCAAAGGACACAGTTTCAAAGAGCCCGTGTCGCAGAAATCCTGCTTTTGGCATTTGTTGGCTTTGCTGTCAGCGGTGTTGTCTGTGCGCGCAAAATCGCAATGCGCGCAAAATCGCCAAACTGATGCGTTCCTGCCGGACTTCGGCCCAGGCCTTATGCGCAGAAGTCAGGTGTTCGACCACGCAGTCACGTCAGTGCTTAATGCTTCGGGAAAAAACCCTATAACGGCGTCCTGCAGGGCGAGGAGACTCGTTAACAGATGTAATATTGGAAACCAGATTCGTAGAATCGCACCAGGTCTCACGTCTTGTAACTGTGTTACCAGTGTGTGACTTAAAGGCCAACTCCGGCGATTCAAAGTAATGGAGCTTCTGCTTTCCTGAGCCGCTCCTGTGACGGCCTCGATAGTATAAATACTCGGCAAATGGGACAATAATATTAAATAAGCAAGGTATAGCTGTTATTAAGCGCACTTCAACGAAGACAAACGAGAAAGGAACACAAGACAAGCGCTTTCTCGCAACTGAAAGATTTATTGAAAAGGGAAGAATATAAATACACCAAACAAGAAATCAACGCATGCGTGTCAAGGCAAAAGGACAGCCATGGCAAAACGTGAAGGGTCGGTTAACTAAGGCAGATAGACTATCACGAAACATTATCCAGAAAGGCAAACCCCTTTTCATGTAAGAACACCGAAGGCTGGCTGACGCACTGATCGCCTCTTTTTCTTATATGAAATGCTTCAGTCATCTCACGAGTAAGTTGATTGTGACTACGAAAAACAATTTCAGTGTCATGAAAAACAGGATAGCAGCCGCACTCCCTGCAATGCGCCGCGAGATGCGATGCTGCTGAAGATTTCAAAGATGAATCGTGCTCTCTAAAACGAACATTGATGCAGCGTCCCGACTGGCCAATGTATACTTTACCACAGCTAAACGGGATCATGTAAACGATGCCCATCGCGCAGTCCACAAACATTTTGCTGTGTTTTATACGACATTGAGGAAGTTCTCTGCGCATGCGTGAGCAAATCGACTGCAGTTTATTTTTAACTGAGAAAAGCACATCAACTTTGTACCTATTACCGAGTTGCTTTAGTTCATGCGATGTCCTATGAAGATAAGCAATTACTGCTGTCCTCTTACTTTTACTACTCTCACCCCGACAGCCTAACTGATTCCCATCGGATTTTAGTTTCTTAATCATGTTGTTACATACAGACGTGATGACATCATTAGGATACCCTGCTTGTTCTTGTTTACTGACTTGATTGTCAAAACTCAATTTAATTCTGTGTAGGCAGGACTTTTTCAAACCAAAACCCAAACTCGTGTTAATGATACTCCTTTTGACCAGCTTTGAGTAGCTCGACCTGTAATTAAGTATAAGTTTTACGGATCTAGGACAATAATACCAGCAAACATGCTGGGGTTCAAAGATCAAGTTAATATCAAGAAATTGCAGTTGTTTGAGATGTGGCAATTAAAAAGAAAAGTTTAGTTTCGTGCCTGTTTCTTTAAAAACCTTTAAAATATTTACAACATCCTGAGTCAAATCTAAGGACGCAGTGAACACAAGAAAATCATCAACGTATATGAATACACGAACTGCGAGTCCTGACAGATGCTTCTGAATTCCTACATCTAGCTTGCCCAGAAAAATTTCACTTAATATCGGAGCTACTGAAGAGCCTATGCATATACCCGATCTCTGGACGTGAAGATTACCCCCCCAGGCCACGAAAGTTGACTTTAGGTAGAAACTGAGTAATTCAAGAAAGCTAGAAACCGAAGTTCCACACTTTAGGCAGAAAGCCAGTTCATCATTATCTTGCGCGATGCAGCTTTTAACGCTTGCCATCAGCTCGTTATGGGGTATCGAATAGATAAGCAAAACACCAAAACCGAAACACAACAGAGTAGTACTTTCTTCGCGTGACGTAAAACCTGGTAAGTACCGGAAATCGTGCAAGGCATGCCGGTCCCGTCAGCGAGTAGTATGAAACCAGAGAAAGCGGCGAAGAGCAGACGCTCAGCGGAAAGTTGACCGCGCCGCAATAGCTGCATCATGTCTGTGAAAGACCGTGCCACAAGCTCAAGCTCCTCGAATGTGGCGGACAATTGCAACTTCGATTCGGACGCATTTGGAGGCCAACCATAATCGCCATTCCTCCTCGATGAAGTAGAACATAGCTGCTCAGTTATGCTCTCTCCTGGTTGCGCGCTTCACCGCTAGATATCACCACCTGTCCACGCGGCTCACGTTTGCGGCTGTTATGATCGGGTGAAATTCCAACTCTAAGAAGTTTGTGGGCAAGCTAAAGTTGTTTAGTATTGCTATGGGAATAACGCATATGTTTGTGGATAGCGGAGATTGACATCGCGTCGTTAGAGCGAATGAAATGTAATGTATGCCAAGTACGAGCCACCTTTCGCAAGACGCGCAGCTTACCGCATACGGATAGGCCCGGTTCTGTACAGAAATGGTCGCGCACATGCTGTATTCAGCCGCCACGGTATTGCCGCACCTTACGTGCGGTAAACTAGCACTGCTTGCTAAAACACTCCTCTATCGAGCCGAATGGTAACTGTTTGCTGCGAGTGTTTGGTGACTGTCAAGGGTGATCATGTGCAGCCCACAGCGCAAGATCTGTTGCCACCGATAGCATGCACGCACATAAAGAACTGAAATTCGCACGCCCAGCCAACGAAGTAAAGTAAAATGTTGGGCGAGTTGGTGTTGGTTCATGATAAACAGAGGGGCGCGATAATACGGCACAAAAAGAAAAAGAAGGACACGGGATGACGCGCTACTAGCAACTGAAATATATTTATTCAGGAAGGATATATTTATACCACCGTGCAATCATATCAAACCCAACGAGTTACAAAAATTACAAAAAATTACAAAAATTACAAAAATTACAAAAATACATTGCGCTCAGCATGCCTACGTCAAGTGACGCTCTAGAAAGGCTATTTCCCCCTCCTTCAAACTGATAGAGCGGTGACTGATGCAATCCAGCCCCTCCCTCTGGATAATGAAGGCCTCTACAATCTCCCTCTGCACGGAGCCCCTGAGCTTGTAGATTGCTGTTGTCTGATCAAAAGCAGACTTGCAGCTACCTTGATCATACCCCCCCGCAGTGCAGCGCCAAATGGGTGAATGGCCTTCCTATTATGAGAGTGGCTTCGCAATATGGGGTTAATGTCGTGTTCTCCGCGGAAAACAAGGTGGGTCTCATCTGGTCGGCACTTAGTAAGAAAACAGGCAATCCACAGCAGTGTGAAAAAAGAGGATGTGCCATGAAGCATGTAAGGCAGTTTGTCCCATGCGCAAGTGGTGTTTACAAAATACCACTGTCGTGCGGCAAGGCATATATCGGGCAAACCGGTAGATGCCTCAATGTGCGCCTGCGAGAGCACAACAGCTCTTTAATGGGAAGGCTGTTCACCCATCTGGCGCTGCACTGCAGGGGGCGCGATCAGGATATTTGCAAGCCTGCTTTTGATCAGACAACAGTAATCTACAAGCAAAGTGGCTCCGTGCAGAGGGAGATCGTAGAGGCCTTCGTTATCCAGAGAGAGGGGTTAGATTGCATCAGTCACCGCTCTATCAGTTTGCAGGAGGGGGAAATAGCCTTTCTAGAACGTCACTTGACGTAGGCATGCTGAGCGCAAGGTTTGTTTTGTAATTTTTTGTCGACTCGTTGGGTTTGACATAATTGCACGGTGGTATCAGTATGTCCTGCCTGAATAAAAATATTTCAGTTGCTAGTAGCGCGTCGTGCCATGTCCTTCTTTTTCTTTGTGTACCCTATTATCGTGCCCCTCCGTTTTTCAACAGTCAACGAAGCACCGGCCGAATACTCACAGTCGTTGCCTTGCGTTTAGAAGACGCTATCTATCTATCTATCTATCTATCTATCTATCTATCTATCTATCTATCTATCTATCTATCTATCTATCTATCTATCTATCTATCTATCTATCTATCTATCTATCTATCTATCTATCTATCTATCTATCTATCTATCTATCTATCTATCTATCTATCTATCTATCGACATTTCAGGGCTGGGCAATAGTATTTCAGATATACTTTTGAGTATCTGTATTTTTGTATCGAGATACATTTGAAAAATGTATTTGTGTCTCAGTAGTGAAACACTTTTACGATGTATCGATTGTATGGCGATACTATGCAGGGCACGGGTATCTCGTTATATTTTTATTTTGTTTTGTGAGAAATGACTCTAGGCGCGTTTTCAGTGCTTCCAAGGGGAGAATGAAGGTTTCTTTTTGTTTTTGTGCGAAGACAACCAAAGGCTGGTAGGCGACATAGGAAGGGTCGCGATGGTTTCCCTTCAAGCCCAGAATGGCCCATGTGGTAAAGCGCATGACGCCGGTGAGGGCAGATTCACGGAGGCAATGTTGTCGGCCTCTGAAAGTAGCTGTCGCTCAAGGCCAGTGCAGAACGCCAATTTTTTTTTTTGGGGGGTGTCAAGCCATTAGATCATGGCAAGCTATTTCTTTGGGTGGCAAGCCATTAGAGGGGGGCGGCAAGCCATTTCTTAGTTGCAATTGATACCACCAATTATATAAATATTACTCGTAATATACTTTGTAAGCCCCCCCGCTCTGTTATATTCTAATGGCGCTCACAGTACTGTAATAAAGAAAACAAGAAACTGCAAGGTTCAATGCGCTGCACCTTTTTTTCCAACATTATGTTGTACTAACGAATGTCTTTGCGGAATAACAGCATCCCCGAAAAAAAGTATTGCAGTATTTGTATTGCTGTATCTGTATTCAGGAATGCTTCGCGACTTTTTTCAAAAGTGTCTCCGAAATATCCCGTTACGTCAACGGGAAATGTATTTCAGTGTCTGTATTTCAGGCTTCCAACCGATCGATTTCGATATCTGTAGTCCGGAATACTTTTCCAAGTATATCTGCCCAGCACTGCTATCTATCTATCTATCTATCTATCTATCTATCTATCTATCTATCTATCTATCTATCTATCTATCTATCTATCTATCTATCTATCTATCTATCTATCTATCTATCTATCTATCTGTCTATCTATCTATCTATCTATCTATCTATCTATCTATCTATCTATCTATCTATCTATCTATCTATCTATCTATCTATCTATCTATCTATCTATCTATCTATCTATCTATCTATCTATCTGCCTACGTCTGGCAGTGAAGTATTCATCTACAGAGCTACGCCAGCGCTTGAAACGGCTTTCGAATAAGACATTATATTGGCTTGATATCGCGGCAACGTAAACTCTGGTTGCAGTGTTCACTATCGGCGCTTGTAACTATGTAATCTGGTAACAATGTAGTAAAAAAGTCACAGTTTCTCCTCAAGATCGAAGCAATGAATGCGATAGCAACAAATAGGAATGTCACCCAAAGAACGTGAGCAGCTCGATACTTGCAGTGCGCTGCTCAAACACAAAGCAGGACGCACGAAAAGAACGCACAGGTATGTAGAGGACGAGCGCAAACTGACTGTTACAGTTACTTCAACTAGCCCCTTCTCTGGCTTTTCTAGCTAACAGCTCACTGCTTTCACAAACGCGACTGGTGCAGCGAGCATAGTGGTCTTCGTGCTGTTTGTATATTAAACGCGAACATTGCTGTGAAAGCACAAGACGTACAAACCTCTCCATTGAAGAAATAATCGGCGAGCATCGTGGACCATACCCTGTATGTCAATATACAAGTTGGAGGCGTACAACCCAACTCCGGCAAAACACCAGACAGTTTTAGATTAAATTGATGAGTTGGGCTTCTTTTTTACATACTTATGGCTAAAATACACAACGCAAAAATTTTCCAATAAAGATTCTTGTAAGTTCAGCAGTCGTCGTCTTTGTTTGTGTTCCTTCCGTCCGTTGTGTATTTTTGCGCTGTAGTGTGCTATAAGAGTTTCAGAATTGGGGACCCAAGTAGCTAGGTGACCCAAGAAATTTGCGAGCCGTCAATGGGAATGGACAGAACGCGAGCCACCCTGGGCGCTTCTGCTCGCGTTATCCAAAGGCCCCCTTAGCGGCCTCCTTTGGGCGGGGAACAAAACTACAGAGCACGCGACTTCAAGAGAAGAAAATGGAGACGGCCACGGTGGCGTCGAATCTGGTCATGGTGTAAGAAATATAGTGTAATTCTGGTTCAGCCGTCTCGTTTCTTCCCTCCCGTAGAATAATCATAGAAGAGCCAAAGCGTTTATTCTAGCTCGCGCCACCGCAAGCCAGGGACCGCTTTTCTTTTTCGCTGGACGACTAGCTACGAGTGGTGCGGCACTATAACCCAACAATCGAAAACTAGCGTTGGTATCTAGCGATACGACGCAAACGCAGCGTGGGCAACGATGCAGCATGTCCCGCGTCTCGCATAATTTTAGCTTCGTCACGTGTGGCGCCCCATCTGTTTCATACAACGCCGCGTGCGTTTGTATTCTGCCCTTAAAATACTGGAGAACGAATGTCGCATCGCGTAGTTGTCCAAGACAACGCGCTGGGGAGCGAGAGGTCGCAGGCTCGAATCCTCGGTCCTGCTTCTAAAATTTTTTTTGTGAATTAATTTTATTTGTGTTTTTTTGTATAGATACATACACATACATATACGGGACATGACGGCGATGGCAACGGCGACGCCCCAACCCACCGAAAGCGTCTATATAATTGCTATCGCAATAATATTATATTAAGTCCCATGACTCGCGAAGCTATGATAAACTATTTTTCAATTCAGAGAAATACTGCGGAAACACCTGATTAAATGCGAAGCATTTCTTAGCGAAGTTCGGCGACTTTGAGCGTATCTATCTATCTATCTATCTATCTATCTATCTATCTATCTATCTATCTATCTATCTATCTATCTATCTATCTATCTATCTATCTATCTATCTATCTATCTATCTATCTAGCCGCCTACGACATTGTGCTCTCCTGGTCGTATGGTTAATGGGATTTATACCAAATTTGCTATGGCATAACATGACCGTATGATGAACACAAACGGCTGGTCATATCATGAAAATCGTGACTAACTTGTCATGAAAAGTATGATTTACATGCCACGCTCATGGCGCACTCGCGGCCGTTTCGTTAGCTTGATTTACACCAAATTTGGGATTTAGTGACGTGACTGTATGACGAACATAAATGGCAGGTGGTAATATGCAAATAATGACGTACATGTCATGAACAACATGATTTACATGCCACGCTCATGGCGCGCTCGCGGCCGTTTGGTTAGCTTGATATACACCAAACTTGGTATTGAGTGACGTGACTGTATGACGAACATAAATGACAAGTGGTCATATGGAAATCATGACATGTCATGTGCGACATGACTTGCATGCCACGCTCATGGCGCGCTTGCGGCCGTTTCGTTAGCTTGATATACACCCAACTTGGTATTGAGTAACGTGACTGTCTGACGAACATAAATGCCAAGTGGTAATATGGAAATCATGACATGTCATGAGCGACATGACTTGCATTCCACGATCATGGCGCGCTCGCGGCCGTTTCGTCAGCTTGAGATACACCAAATTTGGTATTGAGTGACATGATTGTATGACGAACATAAATGGCAAGTGGTGATATGGAAATCATGACTTGTCATGTGCAACATGACTTGCATGCCACGCTCATGGCGTGCTCGCGGCCATTTCATTAGCTGGAGATACACCAAATTTGGTATTGAGTGACATGACTGTCTGACGAACATAAATGCCAAGTGGTAATATGGAAATCATGACATGTCATGAGCGACATGACTTGGATTCCACGCTCATGGCACGCTCGCGGCCGTTTCGTTAGCTTGATATACACCAAATTTGGTGTTGAGTGACATGACTGTATAACGAACATAAGTGGCAGGTGGTAACATGAAAATCTTGGCATGCATGTCATCTACAACGCCATTTACATGCCACGCTCATGGTACGCTTGCGTCCAGTTCGCTAGCTTGATATACACCAAAATTGGTATTGCGTGACGTGACTGTATGGCGAACAGGTCCTAAAATGTAAAACATGACATGCAAATTATGTAAAGCATGATTTTCTCCTCTTGGCTGCTTCGCATTACACCGATTCTCACAGTGCGTGGGATCTGCGGACTTTTTTTATAATGTGCACATCATCGCACCATAGCGTCGAGTTCTTTTTGACAGAACTAACATCTGTGCTATAGGGTGTGTACCGACACCACGCCGGACGTTAGGATACGATTTGGGCGTCAGTGTAGTCAACATGCCTGGAAAGCCCACGATAATCTGATAGGCAGGATGGGAATGGCCGTCGGAGCGCCCTCCGGCAATTTGTCGCTTCCTCCGATACCTCAAAATAGGTCGTATCTTGCAATAGTCCAGACCTTCAAGAAGTGCTTCCCTCCTCCCCTCCGCCGCCCCGAAGAAGTTCCTTGCTACGGGACTCTCCACGATATACCCCTAACTACTCCAACTGCACAACGACGGCAGACCGACTCGCAACGCTTCGCTCAAAGCAATAAAAAAAATCGGTATAGGCCCAAAATCACCAACTGCTTCTCATAATATCGACGTCCCGAATGTGTGGAATCTGGCGAGTTTTTTCAGTGAGTAAGGAAAAATAGTAAAGCGTGCGCGTACAAAATTATCAAACATATCCAATACGGATTTTATACCCATTCGCGGACGTTACATGCAGCTCACCATTTAATTTACAATCCGCATAAGCTGCAGCACCATGTGAAAACATCATTAGGACTAAAGGACGCCATTAACCTTCATAACTTATACTCTTGCATGGAACAAAGCAGATGGCGACGACATCTACATTATCACTGGCTCGTACAACAGTCAGATAGTAGCTCATCAGCGACAGAAATCACTATAATAACTAAGTGTACTAAAGGCCCAGTAAACCCTTGCTAGGTACCTTCATCAGTGTATTTCGAGACAATGCTCGAGTTGCGTCCGTGGTTGTAGGGACAACGAAGGTCCAGGCACTGCTCAACATTCACACGTGCATTGTCGTATTAACATAGTGGTACCGAAATTGACTCTTACATTAATATATCTGTTCATGAATATGCCACACTGTTTCATAAGTACCCACTATTACCAGGCTGTCGTATGACCATTCACTAGAGGCTACTTGCTGTTGACTACGAATAGCAGTTTAATGCCACTTTGTTGGATGTATTTTTTTTATTTTACAGCGAAACCTGGTATGAGATCACAACAACGGCCGTTTTGGCGCCGTAGTTGTTCGCCGCCGTTGTCTGTAACCGCTGTCTCACGAAATGCGAAAAAAACGAAATAAATGAAATGTATCCAGATGGAACTAGGTTAGAATCTGGTTCCGAGGCAGCCAAGTTTTCTACGTTAGAGCCATGATGGCGCTTGAAACTCCTTGACAAAAATACCTTATACAGGCTTCATGTCGGGAAGGAACGACGTGAACATATGTAATATAGTGTGGTCGAAAAGTCACATAACCACCAGCTGTCACATAACGCGAATCGTGTAACCAGGCGGCACACAATGCGAATTGCGTAACTGGTCGGTCGCTGAATGCTTCTGACCCATTACAAGCGGGAAGCTCGCTTCTCCACAGAATGACGAATAATAGAGTATTGTGTATTCCCAACCTGACAAATATGATGAGTTATGACTTAGCGGGTAGAGACCTGTTGTTTTAAATGCAAAGCATTTCTTAGCGAACTGCCAGCACTTAAATTGCTTCTATCTACGTGTCATTTATACATTCCTCACCTAGCTTACTGATATAAAATGATTCTAGTAACTCACGTGCTGTCTGGTACTTGTTCTTAACCAGGATCGCCACCTCATGAAATCGTGGTGCGCATCTGCAAACCTTGAAATGCGCAGGAAGATGCGCAAGTTCATTTTCTTCCTTTAGATTTCGATCATGTTCCCTGGCTCGTACGTTCATACAGCGGCCATATCAGTAAGTTAGGTGATGAATGTATAAGTGACACGTCCACACAGCTGAGGTCTTCTGAGATTAGACTGATTGAGAGGGGGGTAGGTTAGGCAGTGTCGTTGGCTATTCTACGCATGTGAGGGTCACATGTATACATCCCTCTGTTTCATGGTTGAAATATATCAGTTGGAAGTGCCGCCCATGTCGTCGTGTTCGTGTCTCTCTTCTCTGTGTGGTTTTTATAGCGGCAGAATGTCATACAGGAACTATTATAGCCAGATCGTACAGATATAGCAAAAGACAGCCCTCATGCTTTCGCCGACAGACCGCTATTCGAGGCACTCTCATCTTTAGAAGAACGCAATTTTGGCAAAGCCGCACGGCTAGCAAAATATAGTGTCCTTAGCAGCCTCGTCGATGTGGTTTCGCCTCTCGCACAGGGAAAATTATGGTGTGTTCCATTGGATGATTTCTGAAATTTCAGCTCACCGGTGACACTAACGTTATAGCAACATTGAGGTCAGAGTGTTTGGTTGAGAATTCAGCCGAGTGCAGTCTGGCCGCCCTTCCTTTCCACTGGGCGGATGCACACCACGCTGGTCGGCATACCTTAACATCCCAAATCACCAAATCACTAGCTGCACTTCGTTTCAGCATGTACAGTGAAACTTCACTTGAACGAACGTCAAGGGACCCCAGGAAGAAGTTCGTTAAAGTGAAATTTCACAGAACAGGAACAGCTACGTTGGAACTTGTTGTCAGGAGCTAAAGAAAACATGAATTATTGAAATGAAATGTGAACCCTTTGATTTGCGGTTCTGCGTAGTTGAATGTGAATTTCTACTTAATTAGCATGTTTTGAAGAATACACTAATCTTTTGCTGCACTCATGCACTTAGGAATGCAATGGTCATGAATTCAGTCACCGTAGCCAAGCTCTCATAAACCTCCTACGGCACAACACTCTACTCTACCGTAGAATATCGAGTGCATAGTCTCCTTCGCGCGGGCCCGAGCTGCGCACATTCCATTGCGGCCGTGATTGCTTGACGTTGACTCTTAATTGCCAACAACGATGTTAATTACGTGTGAAGCGCCATTATCAGCGTCAAATAATGGACTCCGCGATGAACGCCGCTGGCGGAACTTATCGCGAAAACCACGGTAAAGCTATGGTACACAAAGTGCGGTTGTACTTGTGACCAATATGACGTAGAAGCCATTGGATGGTGTCACAAAACACGGTCGTAGAATTGAAATGTGCTGTGCACTATATTTCGTTCAACTGAAATGCGTTAAACTGAGGAGGAGAAAGGAGGAAACAAGCGGAAGGACAGGAAGGTTAGCCAGGTCTTGGAACGGTTAGCTACCCTGTGCTGAGGAAGGAGGTAAGGGAGTAAAAGATGATGGAAAAGAAATGTTACAAGAAAAAAAATGGAAAAATAAAAGGACAGCAAGAGAATGAAAAATAGGTTCAACTAAAATACGACCGAATGGCGCTACGGCGGGTGGTTTAATAAAAATTCGTATGACCGAATAGTTCGTTGAACTGACATTTGTTCAAGTGGTATTTTACTGTATAGTTCTCTGCTGGCACAAAGCGTGCGTCAACAGGCTTCGAAGTTTTACCTGCGAAAATGACGAAATTATTTTCTCTGCCTCTTGTATTGAGCAGTTATTTCGACTTCTTCCAATAGACCCTCTTCCCTTGGCGTGCTGGGAACTGTAGCACCTACGCGTCACGTGGGGTCACCCGACAACGTCAGCGCTAAGTCGTTGACGGGGAATGAGAAGCGTGTAGCTTGTTGGACGTTCAGTACGTAGGCAGACACATTAAATACATCAAAGTAGGAAAAAAAAAAAACGAGATGCTTGTATACTGCTCATCAATGCGTAGAATAATATAAACAATGACAAAAAAAGTCCCCAGGCCTGCGGGAACACGCAGCACAGTCACAAGGAAAGCTGCAAGAGTGGCCTTTCCAGAGCCCGTTGTGGACTTTCTTGGGGCAACTAATAAGCACACGTGGAAGGTACCCACTACGCCATCACTATTGTAATTTTCATGAAGTAGGGAAGCACCTACTATGCCATTTTTCGTTATTCTGCGGAGAAGCGTGGTACCGCTACACATCTTTAAGGCATCATGTGCACTTTGTTTGTGCTGTGGCTGAAAGAGATGAAGAATTATGACTGAGCCCTTTGTAAGGGGTTGGAAGCATTCAACGATTCACATGCTGCGAAATTCGCATTGTGTGACGCCTGGTCGTTATTTTACTCTTCAACAACGCTATATAACATTAGGGTAGGTACTCACTAGCGGCAAAAACGCGCGCGACACTCCGCGTGTGGCAAGCGCGCTCGCGGCAGACGCGTGCGTTCCCGTTCCAATCCACGTTTTACGCGGCACGGCAGCAATTCTTGAAGTCTTAGGCAACTCGAGACTCCAAGTATCACTAACTTTTAGCGCAGAACGCGGATGGAAACATGAACGCACGCGCCTGACGCGAGCACGCTTGCCGCACGCGGCGTGTCGCTCGCGTTTTTTCCGTTAGTGAGTACCTACCCTAAGTTAACACGATTCCATGCCCGACACGACGTCTGCATATGGTATTTTAACGCGATAGCGTTAAAGAACTCCTTTCGCAGAAATTCCGGCGTCGGTGTCGGTTTCGGCTTCGGCGGCGGCGTCGTTGGTTGTGAGCGAATAATCATCATCTTGTCCATGACCGAAAAATCGAGAAAGACGCACATATTCGGTTTGTGTGTTATCCCGCTGAGAGTGTAAAAGAAAAAAAAGACATGGCATAGTCAGTCGAATGGCCACACGCTTCCGCCGCACACACTTTGGAATGTACAAAGTGTCCTTTTTTGACGCCACGAAGCTTTCACTACTATCGACACAAATTAGTGGTATGGAAGGCGCTTAAACCACGGAGAAAGAAAAATATGAGGGAGCGCGCGTAGAGTCTAAATGCGATCCTCCTCTAAAGCCGTTACCTCCTCGGGTTCTTATCACGATTCCAATCCTGCTCCTGTTTCATTTTTCTTTTTTAACACGAAAGCGTTTTATGCCGGGGTCCGCGAAATCTTCAGCCACGTATTTCTGTCACGAAAATGACGTCGAACAAAGCGCACGATGAGATGTCAAAGAAACAAAATTTTTTTCAACGGGTTTCGAACCCACGACTCTCGGTCCACGACATCAGATGCCGGGCACGCTACCCATTGCGCCACAGCCGCATACCCAGGAGGAGTGACAGACACGCCTTTTATATCTCACACTTTTCTCTCCCAGTACCCTTGGTGGGTGGGGTGGTGTCGAACTCTCGGCGCGATAAAGCGTAATAATGCATCATGACCATAGCCTCCGCGATTCGTTCCTGCAACGCGTCGTTGCTACGCCTCCGTCCCATTCGGCGGGTCGTCCAATAAGTGAAGTGTAATTTTGTCAACGCATGAATACACCGCAAGGTGGCGACCTTAGCCCAAGCGTCGGCCTCGCTCATAGCGTCCATTAGTTTCAAAAACAGCTCTGCGACGCGTGCCTACATCGCCTGGCTGTAAGACCGCTTTCCCCGCTCACGCTCAACCCGAGAAAAATCATGGCCGGCCTGCAGGCGACACAAGATGCGCTGCGTTTGCCTCTAGTCCAGCAGTGGTTATTAATAACTATTTAAGATGACCCGGAATGGCGAGCTTAGCCCAAGTTCTGCGTTCAATCAGCGGCGCTATTTTGGCTGTTACACCACGTTTCCTTATTGGCCTCTCAACGCCAACTACTAGAGATACCGCTAGGATTTGTTTAATCATTGATCATGGACGTTAGTCGCCGGAATAAACATGTAGTACCAACAAGCGTCAACGTCGGTGCATGCACGTTAAGGGTGCTAAACTGCTAAACACCAATAGACATTGTACAAGCTCTCTTATATAAAAATGTTCAGTAAATATTGAACTACTACTGCGAGGACTGGTCTTATTCTCGCGTTATACCGATTCCTATGACGGAGGGACGAACCATGTTTTTTTCTCTCCCTTCCTGTTTTATTCATGAATATATGGTTTGCGAAGAATAAACTTTCAGTTTATAGCCTGCGCTTGCCCCGTCTGCTGATCGTCCTTGTTTTCTTCGTGCAGTGTAATTAAATCATGCCTCTGCCATCTTTCACCAATCAACCCTTTCCTGTGCTTTCTGCGGCAACGTTGTCCCCGCAAACCTAATCATACAGATATACACGATCATAACAAACGATTTAATAAGAACGTGTTGTTGGGCGAGCTGGTGATTAGATAACATGGTGATTTTAGCGCTAAAAAAAGACGAAGAAAAGTGAGAGAGAGTGCAGGCGCTACTTACAACCGGTTTATTGCAAAGGTTGCAATGAAATATATAGCACAGTGGTGCGCAGACGCCGCGAGCGCATATCAACGCAACGCCACTTATTAGGCTACAGGCGTGTGATATAAAAAAAAAACCTTATTTCGTTCTTGTGCAAGCAGATAGACGTGTCACTAACACAGTTACTTCCTTTTTTCTTTGAATGGTACGCCTCCCAAAGCTCACGAGCTGATTTGTTCCGCCTTCTACCTAGAATCTTGTTCTCACGAAATAACGGCTCACACGTGCATTTTCGGCAGTGGGACGAAAGATGGGCACCGTCTACTTTCTTTAGATTTTGCGCATTCTCCTTTAACCGGTCATTAAGGTAGCGGCCTGTTTATCTACGACTTTCCGCAAGACATGGGGACATATATCATACACCACTTCTTGCACACATTTCACAAAGGGCGAGGCATGCTTCTTTCAGCATATTTTCTTCTTGCTACCCACCTTTGTTGTGCGAGGGCAAAGCTCTGCGAGCTTGCTTTGGCGCCGAGAAAACAAGCAGGACCCCATGCATATTGGCAACCTTCTTTAGTTATAAGAAACGTTGTGTACATATGGTACAACTTTAGGTCTTTCCCCCAGTGCTCCCACATCCGCTGTTTTCCGCTTGGCGCTGCCCTTCAGTTTTAGAAGTAGGGCTTCAGCCACCGCCACTAAAACCGGTCCAGGCAATCCCGCCGGCAATAGTCTTTCCAATTGTTTCACAAAAGCCTCTTCTATCACATGCGTGCACGATTTCCGCAGGGCCGATTCCAGGCCGGACACAGCGATGCCCCTCTTAACAAGCTTTCAGTGGGCAGAGTCATACGGTAGGAGTTCCTTTCGTGCCCCAGGGGAATACATCCAACAAGTGTGACCCTCACAAAACCGCAAATTTAGATCTACAAACTATAACGCATTACACTAAGACAGCTCTCGCCTGATCGATAGACCCTTTCCCTACTGTTTAAAAAGGTGCACCACTAGGTCCACCCTGTTGCGGTATGTCACTGCACTCTTCTTGCTTAAAATAATAAAAAAATCGTCCACGTATCTAAAACCTTTTAACCTCATTGCTTAGAACCCGCCCATGGTATTGGTCAATGTTAGCAAGAAAGATGTTGCATAAAATTGGTGCCACGCACGACCCGACGCAGATTCCCTTATCTTGCAAGAATTGTCGCTCGTTAAAAAGGTAAAAGTGTTCTTGAGGTAAACATCTAAAAGGGCTAAAAAATAGGTACCGTGAGTCCTGCTGTATCTTGAAAGGAAATTACACCATTTTCGTCTATGCACGCTCTCACGGCGTTAAAGAGGGAGCCATGGGGGACGGAATAGAATAAATCTTCGACATCAATAGAAAAGGCTTCACACGAGCACTCGTTTTCTTGAAGGAATTTTACATCTTCAGAATTTCGGGCAGAGAAGGGGTCTTTTATCTGGAGGCTGGAAAGTGTACTTAACAGGAATTTACTTACATTTTGCTGCCAGGTGCCTCGCTCACTTGCGATCGTCCTAAACGGCACTCCCGGTTTCTGCGTTTTCGCGCTGAAAAAGACAGTCAGAGTGTTACCTTCACTTTCCTTTATATCATTAGCCAGTCTTTTTTCGAGATTAAATCTTTTGCAAAGTTTCGCTACGTTAGCTTTTGCTTTTGATTGCTCTGGCGCTCTATGGCCATTGTAGTCTTTGCGCCATTAAACCCTATAGAATAATAATAATAAGCTTTTGCTTTTGACACGCTCGTTTTGATGGGAGTGACGTTTTTGTTTAAAGCCTGAATGGCTTTTTCATTGTACACTTCTTGCGGTAACACGACAAACTCGGCGTCTTTATCAGCCTGTAGCAAACACATGTCATTGTCTCTAACATAATTTACCGCATTATCTAGACACTTTTTCGTGGGGCTTGAAATGAACCCCCTACCGTATGGCTCTGCCCACTGACAGCTTGTTAAGAGGAGCATCGCTGTAGCCTGCCTGGAATCGGCCCTGCAGAAATCGTGCACGCATGTAATAGAAGATGCTTTTGTGAAACAATTGCAAAGACTATTGTCGGCGGGATTCCCTGGATCGGTCTTAGTGGCGGTGGCTGAAGCCCTACTTCGAAAACTGAAGGGCAGCACCAAGCGGAAAACAGCGGATGTGGGAGCACTGGGGGAAAGACCTAAAGTTGTACCATATGTACACAACGTTTCTTATAACCTAAAGAAGGCTGCCAATAGGCATGGGGTCCCCCTTGTTTTGTCGCCACCAAACGAGATCGCAGAGCTTTGCCCTCCCACAACAAAGGTGGGTAGCAAGAAGAAAAGATGCTGAAAGAAGCATGCCTCGCCCTTTTGTGAAATGTGTGCAAGAAGTGGTGTATGACATATGTCCCCATGTCTTGCGGAAAGTCGTACGTAGGATAAACAGGCCGCTGCCTTAATGACCGGTTAAAGGAGCATGCGCAAAATCTAAAGAAAGTAGACGGTGCCCATCTTTCGTCCCACTGCCGAAATGCACGTGTGAGCCGTTATTTCGTGAGGCCAATATTCTAGGTGGAAGCCGGAAGAAATCAACTCGTGAGCTTTGAAACGTACCATATAAAGAAACAAGGAAGTAACTCTGTTAGTGACACCTCTCTCTGCTTGTACAAGAACGAAATTAGGTTTTTTTGATATGACACGCCTGTAGCTAGATAAGTGGTGTTGCGTTGATATGCGCTCGCTGCGTCTGCGAACCATTGTGCTATATATTTCTTTGCAACCTTTGCAATAAACCGGTTGTTAGTAGCGCCTGTCCTGTCTCTTACACGTGTTGGTCTCTTTTAGCGCTAAAATCACCATGTTGTGTAAATATGTTCTGCAGCGCCTTTGCTCCCCGTAACACTATATATATATACATATATAACCAGAATGTTGGAAACATTCCAGAATACGTTAGGATCATTTGGTTGGCTTGCCTGCGTTACCGGGAGCAACAGACTCTTTTCTCGAACAAACACAGCCAGCAGCGATAAAACTCGTATGATCGATGCCGCATGTATAAATGCCGACGCGTCTTGCCGTGGATCATATTATCGACGGCTGACACTGTTCGTTCGCCGATATCAGTGTACAGCGTGAATTGCTTGCTGCAGTTTGAGATTCCGTTTACGGGCCACAAGGTCGGCGAAATATAGAGTTTCACCTTGGACACGCGGACTGCTGCCTTCGTCAGCGTCACGACCCCGTGATATCTGGTAGAGGTGCTGTTTACTTGATGTTCCGGACTCATCGAAAAGCAGTGGTCCAAGCCAATAAGACACCAAAGGCATCGCACATCATTGGGCTAGCTTTAGACAAAAAGGGCTGCCACCAGAGTACGTACCCCTACACGACAGGAACAGGAAGACCCCAACCATGACCACCACATCAGAGACGATGACAGCACTCATGACGCCTGCACGTGTGCTGCTACATCGACCAAGGGAGCCACCAACCTTCCGCTAGTCTTCGCTTGAAGACCCGGAAAGTTGGCTTGAAAGGTACGACGACGTCGCCCTTTTCAACAACTGGGCTGATGACGACAATCTGCGGCACGTGTATGTCACCTTGGGAGACGCCGCTTGAACATGGTTCGAGAACCGAGAGGCCCCACTCACGACTTTGGAGCTTTCTCGCGCCGCTTTCCTGGACACTTTCACAAGCGTCCTCCGGAAGAAGAGCGCCGAAACACTCCTAGAGAATCGCATACAGCTGCCGAACGAGAACATCGGCATGTGCACTGAAGAAATTATCCGCCTGTTTCGCCATGCTGAGCCCGCTATGTCCGAGGAGAAAAAGATCCGCTTCCTAATGCGAGGAGTGAAGAAGGAAGTGGTTGCTGACCTTGCTCGTAACCCACCTAAAACGACCATGGAATTCGTGTCCGATGCCACAACGATAGAAAAGGCACTTGAAATGCATAAGAGGCAGTACAACCACCGCGTTCTCACGATGACCTTCGGCGATGTTCAGCCGCTCTAATGCGATGACCTGCGTGAGACTATCCGAGCCATCGCAGGGAAACGGCTGCGTAACTTCTTGCCATCCTCCCGGCCTCAAGTGGATGTGATAACCGACTTCGTACGCTAGGAAGTCCACCAATTTCTCAGGGCACCTGAACCAGTGCAGCTTGAGCAACAAGCCGTGAGCTACGTTGCTGTAGCCCGACGCTAGGATCCCCCTCCGCGTCCTCGTCAAAACGCCGGACAGGTGCACTACCGTCGCCACACGCCCCCGACACCCCCCTTACTATACAGTTCGCCTGTTGGGCAGCGCAGCGCGCCAAGAAAAAAACCGACGTTTGGCGTGCCGCTGTCAACCACCCGCTCTTCTACCATTACAGGGAAGCAGGCCCCTCCTACTATGCAGAAGGATCGAAATGTGGGCTAGTTGGTAATTCATCTTTTTTTGTTCACTCTACCGGAAGCGCGGGCACAGACAACGGACGCAGAAAGGATCACACAACACAAGCGCTCACTAACAACTGATTTATTTTGACGCTGGAAAGACACATTTATACATACAAGTACGCATGTCAATAAGATTATGCCGTCAGCATAATCTTATCCGACAGCATATAATCTAATGCCGACAGCAGATTATGCCGGCGATTATGCCCGCCTACTATCGCTGCCAGTACCACCAGATGGGCCTACGCGTCTTCGCCATCAGCACACGGCCTCCACAGCGTGGTGAGTAGCCACGTGACATCGCAGACTACTTGGCGACCACTGAACTGGCACCTCGACGTCTATCTCGTTCGCCATCGCCTGGACGCTACCGGTATCCTTAGCGCAGTCAGTTCACCGGCCCTACTCGGGGCCGTTCCGCGAGCCCATATCCGGAAAACCAAGGGCCGCAACCGTTGGAGGTGCGGTTGCTGTACGACGAAATACCGAGGATCCTTCGCCGCCGAAAAACGACGCGTCCACGAAATCTTAAGAGCAGGCCGCAAACCAAACGAAGAGACGACGCAACTCAGCGACCAGAAGATGACCCGATGACACCACGTCGAACCAGCGGAACACGCCGACGTAGCCGTGATCCGACACCGCGACGAAACCGCAACGCAAGACAATGAACTAGCGACTTCAACGTGCGAATTGACGGCCAGGTCACCGTTCTCGTCGATACTGGAGCCGACTATTTCGTCTTCAGTGGGCAGTTCGCCGTGAAGTTGAAGAAAGTTAGGACTGCTCAGGAAGGCCCCATATTCAGGACCGCTGGAGGCCACCTAATAAAGCCGGCTGGAGTCTGCACAGCAAGAGTCACCATCAAGAACTATGCTTATCTTGCGAGCTTTGTGATTCAACAACATTGCTCTAACGATTTGATACTTGGGATAGACTTCCTAAGTCAACAGGCCTCAGGTCTGAGTCAATAATACTAACCATAGGAAACGCGCTGCCCACCGCCACGACGCGAGGGAATCGCGCATTGAATGCGGTAGAAGCGCACGTCACCGTTCTGCCTTTTTCAAGCGCGATCATTTCCGTCGGCGCCGAAAACGCCGCAGTCTTTGAAGGCGTCATCGAGGGCGACCCGCACCTGCTCCTGAGCCGTCAGATTTGCGTTGCAAGAGGCATGGCCGAGTTCCTCCATGGGAAAGCCAAGGTAATGTTGACAAACTTCAGCCGTGACTACACGCACCTCAACATTGATACGACGGTCGCCTACATGGAAGAATTCGTGGACGCCACCAATTCTTTTGCCCTCTTCGATGCTACTGAACTTGCTTCAACGAGTCTATGTGCCCACCGAGATTTCGTCAACTACCCGAGATTCCGAAGTGGAAGCAGGACCAGCTATAACCAATGCTCCTGCAATTCAAGGAGTGCTCCTCATCGTCGCCAAGAATTTGACCGACTCCTGTCGTGAAACATCGCATCATAACAGAGCCTGACACATTCATAAGAACCCGTACCGAGTTTCGACGCGGGAAAGCGAGGCCGTGAAGAAACAGTTCGACGAAATACTAAGTGACGACATCATTCAGTCATAGTAGAGTCCGTGGGCGTCTCCCGTTGTGTTGGTGAAGGAGAAAGATAGAACCCTTCATTTCCGCTTCCTTTATCGTTGCCTGAACAAATCACTAGAAAAGACGTGTACCCTCTCCCACGGACAGACGACGCCCTGAGTCGACTCCACAACGCAAAGTGCTTTTTGTCGATGGACCTCAAGATCGGATACTAACAAATGAAAGTCGACGAGAGAGACTGAGAAAAAGACTGCCTCTATAACATCAGATGGCCTGTTCGAGTTCAAGGTCATGTCCTGTGGTTTTCGTTCGGCTCCTACGACCTGCATACACGTTATGGTTACAGTGTGGGCTGGCTTGAAGTGGAAGACGTGCCTCTTGTACTTGGACGACGTCGTTGTCTTTGCCTCAAACTTCAATGAACATCTCCGGCGCCTTGAAGCTGTTCTTCAAGCAATAATGACCTCCGGTACACCCTGAATTTCGAAAAGAGCCGCTTCGCGTACCAGGATCCCTATTGAAAATCATGTTTTGGTAGATGCTGGAATTGTTGGTGGATATCGTGGAAACAATAGTGGTCAAGGTGCAAAGAATAGTTGATGTGGTGGAAGCTGTGGTCGTCATAATGGATGATGATATCCAGAATGGAAAAAATGGTGGCAGATGGTGGCGGCGGTGCCGAGCCACTGATGGTGACAGTGGAAAATGCTGGCTGGTGGTGTCGACGCAAAACATGCTTTACTGGATGGCTTGGCGAACAAGCTGGATGGCGGTGGCATGATGGAAGCATGGTGGGTGATGATGGCATGATGGCAGTGCACATGGCAGTATGTGAAATCACTGTAATTTCTAATGTTTCCTTCTGGAATGTGCAGAAATGTATGCTTACAGTCCAAAGAAGCCTACGCCGATCATTACGCTTTCTTGCATTCTTGTTTTTTTTTCGTGCGGCATCAATAACATCCTCAATTTTCGGGGAGCGCCGTAGCCGCGAATGTTTACATTTTGTGCACGTATTATTAGGTTTGACATCCGCGATGTCTTGCTGTATTGTGATGTTTACAATTCTAGAGGTGTCTGTGTGAACAGAGATAGTAAATGTGTTATATCGCCGCGCAGTTGTCGAGAAGCAAATGAGCTGTGAGTTTGCAATTGCGCCTTCCATCGGGTAGACCGGAAAACAGCCGCCACTTGATATCGCCAAGCTAGAAACTCAACTCTGGCAATCCTTGTACACTTTCTTACCTCAGCCGCACTTTAAGGTAACAATGAAAGTGCGTGCGAAGCTATAATGCACAATTTTTTTACCTTCGGCATGCGTCGAGATAAGACCCACCGCGTATGAGTTCCGTTCCACCATCCTATTCTACCACCATGATTTCTACCAAAGGTCAGACCTAGTGTATACTGACCGAGTCCGTCTACGTGCCATCGGCGCTTCTGGGTTTCAGGATAAGCGATTCCGACGAGTACGAATGACTTTAATGCATAGCTGTGGAAGCGGTTAACCTAAATAAAAGCATTTTTTTCTCTGCAGTGTCCGCACAAGAAGCGATGTGCATCGAGTAGACGCGCTTCCAGAAAACGCATCCGGTCACCGACAGCCTCCGGGTCGCACTCGCTGGCACTTCTCTGACTCGTATGCGAGAACACACGCTTGTGAATTCGTAAGCCTTAATGAACTAACATGTTGGCATATTTTCCCCGCGCACTGCAATCGTTTTTGGCCGAGCTGTTATGCAGTTGTAGCTAACGATAGATCCAGTGCGCTGACACGGCCGCGCTGTACGTTGCGCGAAAAAAACGTCAAAATACTCAATCACTTGTATACGTGTATTTGTCGAATGAGCTTATAGTCAACATAAAGCCGCTCTCGTCCCTTGCAAAGACCGAGAAACGGATATTGAACTCGGCAGCAACAGCAGTGAACGGTACCTGCTCCTCGGACAATTTGGTATCTTTTTGGAGTTACGTTGTGAATTGTAACAGCAAGTTAGCGCCATTGCCATTATCGACATGCCATTCGTTATCGGGAGCAGTTTTTTTTCTGTTTAATAAATAAGGAGATTTTAGTAGGAGCTGAAGATTGCGTCGGTCTCGAGTATGCGACACACAAAGCCAAAGTTAAACGGCGTGTTAATATGTAGACTAGTCATTCTACAGTGAATAAGACATGTGTCAGTGTGGCGTAGCGGTTAAAGTACTCGGCTCGTGACGTGAAGGCGCTACGTACGGCTCTTAGCGGCGGAATTTTTTTTATCACGGCTTTTTTCTTCTTTTTTGTACTAATAATTTTTATATCGCCTTCTATCCAATTATTTATGTCTGGTGCTGGGCACGATTGTTCTGACGCTGTAGAGTCGTGTCGCGCTCCGTCATTCTCCAGCATCCACCATATGCCAGCATCCAGCACCCACCATATTGCAGCACCATAATGCACCATAATGATGGATGGTGGAATCCACCATTCATGTTGTCGCAGTGAAACGCGAACAAAAAACAAGAGCAACTTGCGACAGGGAAACAGCGTGTTGGAGATCGCCTGTACAGGAAAACACCTTCTTCGTCTTTTCCCCCCGAAACGCACAGTCCCACTAGCCGGAGTCTGAAAACTATCTCAAGCGTCATCGACTTTTACGTATACACACACGTCTCACTTGCCTCTCCATATAGGAGCATCACCCTGATGCTAAATCAGAACCGCCGTTTTATGAAAACGCGCACTCAGCCGCTGACATACGGCTTCAGGCGCACTACATGTACCAGTTCAGGCCGGTGCTGGAGACGCCTCGTGCAATAAGGAGCGTCGGGGACGACCTCGTAGGTGACGTCACTCAGCTGGCGCGATACTCGATATGGTCCGAAAATATCGCCTTAACAGTTTCTCGGACAGGCCACGTGTTCGTACGGGTGTCCAAACCCACACTCTGTCGCCGGTTTCGTAGGTTACTGTTCTACGGTGGGCATTGTAGCAGCCTGCGTCGTAGTCCTGTTGATGGCGAATCCGCAAGCGTGCGAACTGCCTAGCTTCTTCCGCGCGTTCGGTAAACACGTCGGCGCCGTTGTCAGTGTCCTCCCATTCATGAGGCAACATGGCATCCAGCATTGTCCGTACCTTCCGTCCGTGAGCGAGGCTGAACTGAATCATGCGAGTCGTTTCTTGTTTCGCTGTATTGTATGCGAACGTTATATAGCGCAAGATTTCGTCCCAATTTGAATGTTGGACATCCACGTACATCAAAAGCAGTGGCGTAGCCAAGGGGGGGGGGGTTCAAACCCCCCCGAAATTTTTCAGTTTTGCTTGCGTATATATGCACGCACACATACAAACGCACGCACGAACATACATAAAGTATGGTTGAATCCCCCCCGAAAAAAATTTCTGGCTACGCTACTGATCAAAAGCTTGTCTTCAATCGTCTTGCTTAGGCGCTCTGTTAGTCCGTTCGTTTGCGGGTGGTATGCGGCGGTCTTACGTTGAGTCGTTCCACTTAATATCAAGACGTGGTCTAAAGGAGCTACCGTGAGTGCGGTTCCGCGGTCTGTTATCACGAATGTTGGGGCATCATGTCGTAGTACAATATTTTCTACGAAAAATCTCGCGACCTCCGTTGCTGTGCTTCTTTGGATAGCCTTTTTTTTCAACGTACCTGGTCAGGTAATCCGTTGCGACGATCACCCAGCGGTTCCCTGCAGTAGAGGTAGGAAATGAACCCAAAATATTCATTCCGATCTGGTCGAATGGTATACGTGGGACCTGAACAGGTTGTAGTAGACCAGCTGGTTTCGTCGGAGGCAGTCGCTGGCAGTCGAGGCAAGTACAAATCAACCACAGCTGTCTGATCGCTTAGGTGGTGGCACACATGAAGACGTTGGAGATTAGCTTCACCACTATGAACATTTCGCGAAGATCAACCAGTGGTCTGCTGAGCAAAAGCTCTCTCGCGCCTATTTCTACCTTGACGAGAGCGCTCGTACTTGGCACGAAAAACAGAGGAGGCAGTCTGTCAACATGGACCGACTTTCACCAGCAGATGATTGATGCCTTTGTCAATGTTGACCGACATGACCGAGCCGAGCAACTACTAGAGGTAAGTGTTCAAAAACCTAATGAATCGGTCGCGATGTTCGCCGAGGACATGGCCTATCTCCTTCGTAGGGCTGACCCACACATGACCAACGATAAGAAGTTACGCTACCTCATGCGCAGCGTAGAACAGCAGTTGTTCGCCGGACTTCTGCGCAACCCGCCAAGCACCGTGGCAGACTTTATCGAGGAAACTATGGCTATTGAGCGGGCACTTCACCAACGACGCTGGCAGTACAATCGCTTGTCCAGCGGCGCCCACATTGATGCCACCGCCGTGACATTTGACAATCATAGCTCCCTGCGTGACTTGATCGGAGAGATCGTTCGCGAGGAACTGCAGAAGTTGCGGACTCTCGTAGTTGACACACCCATGACGTCTGTCGCTCAAGTCGTCCGCGACGAAATCCGCAAAGCATTTTTTACGGCTGATATTGTTCCCACGCAGCGTCCCATAAGTTACGCCGCCGCCCTTCGAAACCCACCACCCGTCGCGTTGCCGTACCGCCAGCCGTCT
Source organism: Rhipicephalus appendiculatus (assembly GCA_030522465.1). Taxonomy (NCBI): domain Eukaryota; kingdom Metazoa; phylum Arthropoda; class Arachnida; order Ixodida; family Ixodidae; genus Rhipicephalus; species Rhipicephalus appendiculatus. The sequence continues at coordinate 185,805 of JALIZH010007068.1, forward strand.
GCAGCCATTCCCTGGTCACCGACGCAAGAGGACCCATTGAGGCGCCCTGCCGTCCAGCCGCCATACGACCAGCCTTCTGCCGGCATGCGATGGCCTTCGTCACAAGACTAGTCGTCGCAGAGTCTACAGCTTCGCAAAACAGACGTCTGGCGCACTGTAGACAGGCGTACACTCTGTTTTAACTGCGGCGGAGTGGGCCACATTTCCCGTAATTGCTGGCACCGCGTCGATTCGTTTCGCCCTCTCAGGCCATGAACTGAAAGTCGACGTGACAACAAAGACTACGCACCGCGGCGCGACGACGTTGGTTCTCAAGGACCTCCAGTGTCTCGGTCTCATTTTGACGACCACCGTACCAGCGATGACGAAAGCATGCCTGATTACCAGCCGGCTTTGGGGCATCGACCACGCTCTCCGTCTCCTGGCCACCCGCCTTCATCTCAGCGCACCACTTTTGTTGACCTCAGAGGAAGGAGGTCACTCAGCCCTCGCCGGCGAAACTGAAGGCGGTGACCTCCGGGGGTAAGGTTGCAGGCTGTGAAGATGACGCAAAAACGCCTCCATTACTCTCACCATAGAACACCGTAAAGCCGACAAGACGTAAGATTGACGAAACTGTGACCGCAGGCCTTACCATTCTTGTGGACGGACACCAAGTGACAGCATTAGTCGATACCGATGCCGACTTTTTTATCATTAGTGAAGACCTTGCCAAACGCCTCAAGAAAGTAAATACGAAGTGGATGGGACCTCACCTAAGGACGGCGGGTGGCCAGTTACTGATGCCTGTCGGAAGATGCACAACGAGACTCGACACACGACAATATGGTGAACATATTTTCAATAGGGCGAGCTCTTCTTCTCGGGCCACGTCATTAGTTAGTCTGGAGTTCGCACCGAGTCGCGGAAAACAGCTGCCATCACTGCCTTCCCGCCGCCCACCAACAAGAAGGCGGTACGCGGATTTCACGGCTGGTGGGCCTATTACAGAGGCTTCGTCAAGGAATTTTCACGGATCGCCGAGCCACTAACTCATCTCACGAAGACGGACGTGGAAATGAAGTGAGGAGCGGTGCAAGTCGAAGCCTTTCATGAATTGAAACAACACCTGCAGACGCCTCCAATACTAGCGCATTTCGAAGAATACACCGAAACGGAAATCTACACTGACGCAAGCAGCGTAGGGCTTGCAGCCGTCCTTGTGCAGAGGACTGACAGAACTGGACTATTCCACATAGAAGAGAAATGATTCGACTTATTGGTTATTGTACTTTCTTGCTTAATTACTGTACTGTAATCTTTTGTTAAAGCGTCAGGGCTATCCCTTTTCAGAGGGGGGGCAATGCCAGAAACGCTCGTTTCTCTCTATGTTTTATGTTACCGACCCATTGCACTTCTAAATACTGCCTTGCACAAAGCGTGCCAGAATGTCTGGGAGCATTCCAGAGTACTTTAGGATCATCTGTTAGGCTTGACCACGCAAACTCGAACAGCTGAATTTATGTCGAACACATCCGCCACCACTGATAAAGCTCGAATGTGCGTTGTCGCAGGCATAAATACCGACACGGCTTGCCGTGGATCAGATTATTCACGGCTGACGCTCTGTTCGCCGATATCAGTGTACAGCGTGCGGCCCCACACATACACCTATTTGCCCGTTATTTTGCCTTCGCTATATCCATTCTTTAGGTTCCATATAAAGACACATCACCACACTATAATGCTACGTAATGCCTTGGCTGTCCATGATATTCCCGTCCTACGTGCAGGCTGCTCTCGACTAAACCATTTTGCCGTGCTGAATACGCTATCCATGTGCATATGATATTCTAGTTCGCCGCAGGTAAAACTTTGACCCCGGCCTGCTTAAAGAGGCCCTGCAACACTTTTTGAGCATGATCAGAAAGCGCTCCCGATCGATAGTCGATGCTCACGACAACACGCGAGCCAAATATTATAGCGCAGCACGCGGCCTGGAATTCGCAATAAATTCTCAAACTCAGCTTAAAATTGCTTTCTCTTCTTTCGACAAATGAAGCTACAAGCTCAAAAATCACTCGTCACAGCCATTGTATCAGCCATTGGCTGATTTGAGCATGGCGCGGTCGGTCGTTACTGGGGCCACCGCGGAAGGCTGCGACTTGTCCACGCGTGCGCGCGTGCTATCGCACTGAAAAGCAGCGTATTCAAAGAAAAAGAAACAGAAAAAGTGCTCAAGGTCACGAGGCGTTCGTGACGTATTTTCTACCCCCGTGCCATCCCTGCCTGCTTAGCTTCCAGCGATTTCGTCGCGACGAGAGGAGAGAAAATGCAATTGCAGCGTGCGACAAGTCTTTGTAACTCCACTCGTACTGGACGGATTTTAAAAAAAATTTGCGGCGGTGAGTTCATGAGGCAATAAGCTCCTTTAGTGAATCCATTCCGTGGGTACTGGGAAAAGTGTTGCAGCGCCCCTTTAATGGGGGAGCCGCATTCATTCCTAGGCAGCGCACCAGGATACCTCTTGGCTAGTACTTACGACAGCGAAGACATTCAAATAGTCACGTAGCCGTTGCCAAGCATCGTCTTGCCACGTGCTTGTCATCTGCGACGCACAAATGGGCGACATGCTTGTATATTTATGATATCAAATACATGAGCCTTATTCCCCTTTCGAAGTATGCCAACTTAATGTTTCGAAATTTCACAAATATCGAGTCGTGACGTCGAAGGATCTTCATACTAGACTTATTATATGCAGCGGAAATTGAATGGGTGATAGATCTCTTTGCGATATGCAGAAAATAATAAAAAATGTGTTTGCTTTACTCATCCGCCCTAACCGTCCTCACGCTGCTCTCATGTGAAAGGCAAAAAATTGGGGGACCCTTAAGCTTCGCCTTTAAGAGTTGAACGCGATAGCGATATCCTGTCCCAAGTTCGTACGTCAGCCACTTAGTGCATACTTGCTATGCACCACTACGTGGTATTAAGGGAATACGAACAGTAAGGTGTGTGCCTTTTTTAATGGGTGGCCGGCTTTAAACTACGAAATCGTCATGATAGTCACATGTTCTGACGCCCGATGGCAATGTACGCTTGTACCACGCAATATTACTGGGACATTACATGCTATATTGCGACGCCTATATGAAGGACGCTTGCGTTTCTGAAGCATGAAAGTTATATTCACTGCATTCAAAGCAGAGGAAGTTATTTTCACTGTATTACCACGCAGAGGCGTGGATGCGTGGTAGAACACCTGCTTGCCACGCACGCGGCCTGGTTTCGATTCTCAATCAGACGCGGACATTTTTATTATTTATTCTATTTGCATCTTTCTCGATTTTTTGGTCAGGGACAATACGATAATTTTTCACTCACAACCAACGACGCCGACGCCGGAATTTCTGCGAAACGAGCTCTTTAACGCTATCGCGTTAAAATATACCATAGTAGTACAATAAAAAATATGTGTTAGAGTGATGCGTCTGCGAATGCTTCTGCATTAGCTTAGTCTTTGATAGATTAGCGCTGCTATCGCTTCTTCTACCCAGAAGTGACTTATGTAGGGCGCTTGCAAATTAACATGCCCCTGAAATGTTATCAACTTGCATTCCAAAGGCGCAAATTATGTCATACTGCCCTACATAGGAAGACATTTAGTCACACATGCTGTTTATAAGACAATAGTACCATAACGTCACATATACGATAGTGGGCGTCTTTATGTGTACTCATATGTGTGGCATTTTCGGGTTGTCATGTCAAGTTATATTTAGCAGTGCATATATTTCTAGGCAACCGTTACACGGCAGTTGATCTTGACGTTGCAGCTCTATATCTCATAGTATATGTACTCCTATATGTGGTTTCAATTTCAAGGGACTATAAAGAGAAGTAATTAACTCAACTGATATTAGTTAATTGTGTTTCACCAATTCATAAAGAATACTTCTGCCGAAATAAAGCGCTTAACGAAGAAAATGGTCATCAAAAACTACAAGCGGTGGTACCACTTGTAGTTTTTGTGCTGCTCGGTTCGTGCGTGAGGTTCCGATGCCGATTGACGGTCGCACGGCGTTTGCCGAGACCATCATAATATTCTGTAGGCAAGAGTAAAGCACGGTGTATAATGCGGCACTCGAGGCTTATCTTGGCAAGTTCCAAAATATTTTGTTGCAGTGATGCGGGAACGAACTAAAAAATGTAGTTAGAAATATGTGACGGCACACTAACACTCAGCAGCTTGAATAACGGCGCCAAATTGGGGTAATTAATTACTTCGTTCATTTTGACGCGTAATAATGAACTTATAATGGTGATATTGTCAATAACAGAGCCTTAAAACATATATTTCATCTGCGTAAAGTAGTTCAGTGTTTAGCCGAAAGGTGTGATGATTGCAGTTTTCGGAATGTCCGAAGGCTCCACAGGAATCTGGTGGTAAGCTTTTACTAGATCCACTTTACTGAATATGCAGCAACCATGAAGAGAAGCGGTGAAGTCGTGAATGTGAGGGAGAGGATACCTGTCCGGGAATCGTCACTTTGTTTAACGCGCGGTAATCTCCGCATGGCATCCAATCACCTGTCTTTTTTGGAACCATGTGTAAAGCGGATTCCCAAGGGCTAGCAGAAGGACGAACGAAACCCAACTCGAGCATGTGATCGAATTCTCTGGGTCATTAGCGAGGTGGCACTGTCGCCATCGTTGGCTGCGCTACCATGATGCCGCAAGTGCTGAAGTTTGCTGGTGGGCTCTGGTAAATTAGGTGAGCATGTAATATTATTGACGGAAAAAACTGACATTTTTCAACATCAGGTGATTAATGACGCGTTATCGGAAGTTCTCTTCTAAGAAGTGACACTTAGCATATTCAAAGTAACGATGCATTTGACGGAGCACAAAGGAAATGAAGTCGAATGGGAAATACTGTTATCTCAACTCTCTTAATCCGTGTAAATTTACTTATTATATCGGCTGAGCAAAGCCTTGTCACTTGTGGCTTAGGATGCCTTTCATGTACAGTGTAGACTGCTGTGGTCTCCCATCAGCATGCGCTTCTGGTGGCGATGTCCGGTACGTCCACGCCAGTATCCACCGCAGCAATTGCGCACAAAGAGAAAAAAGAAGAAATAACATGGCTGATCTCACCGCCCCAGGATATTCGGTATAAGTCATAAGTGAAACATACCTTCACAGAAGTACCGGATGGTTTATTGTTCAATGGTATAGGAGACATTGCACAGTGTAAATTGATGTTGAGCAGCTACAGGACCATTTAACCGTTGTGACAGCTCAAGTATCAACATACACCTGATGACAAATTCGTAAACAGGGGTGGCTGCTGGAGCCGACGCTTCGGCATGCGGACTTGTCTTTTTCAAGGCTGCAACCTTGAGAAAGACAAGTCCACTTGTCGAAGCGTCGGCTGAAGCGCCCACCCGCCGTTTATGAATTTCTCATCCCAAGCTTCAATCTACCCCTTCTTGCCTTTCTTTTGGATAACATACACCTGGACACAGAGTATGGTGACTCCCACGCAAACATCGCATGAACAAACCCATAAGAAATACTAGTACCGGATATCCACTCCTCCAAAG